>CAKNXH010049329.1:0-10557 GCA_932178445.1 Andricus quercusramuli
TATTTCAGGACACCGTATGAGTTACCACATCCTGGTAACATTCAGCCTTCAATATAATTCTAATTAAGCAGGTATGAGAAGGAACTTAGGGAAACAAAGAACTTCTCCGCTGGAGGACCAGATGGTATCAGGAACTTCTGGTGGAAAAAGGTTACTTCTACACAGAAAAATCTGACTTAATTGTTAGGTCTAGTATAAATTTAAAAGGTTTGAGTATAAAAAAGTTTGAGTGTCAAATTTCTTGGTAACTAGGCATTTTTTGGTTTCAAACGAAGTTCGGATTCGTTTCATTATCAACAGTTTGTAGTAGAAATGCTTTCATTTAAAATTGTTCACATCTAAATTTACTTTTTATTAATTTGAGAGCTTCTGATTGAAGCTTTGTTGGATTGTGACATTTCCAATTTGAAATCGTTCAAAATATATTTCTTTTTCCATCTCAAATGCTTCAATTCCGAAATTATTAATGATTGCTTATTTTTCAAATAATTTTTAAACTTAAAATTAAGAAATTTATTGAATAATGGATTGCTAAATTATTCATATTTACAATGTTAGGAAATAAAAATTCAGAGGGTTGCTTGCGCGCTTTGTACTCATAATTCTTTTAAATCCTGTTCCTCCTAAAACTGAAACATTTTTCAAACAAAAAAAATCATTATTATCTCTGAAGATTTAAGAGAATTACATTATTTTAGTGTCACTGGGTGCACAAATTTACAACTCTTATTTTATTTCAAGAAAAAAGTGTACATGACGTGTTATCAAAAATAGAATGTTTTATCTAATTCTGTCTGGAAATATATCTTGACAGCGTTAGGCCCCCCCCTTCGTGAGGCAGCTTAGTTTTTTCTACAATCATCAAGAATTCTCTAACATTGCATACAATATTAACAAATATTTAAAGGTTTCAAAATCACGCAATGTTCCACGCACATGAAAATTAATCCTGTCTACAATAAAAATGTCATGTACTTCATGCCGTGTGACTGTAAATTATTCCTGATGGCCTGAAAGAAAGAAGAACACAGCTTGTATATAAACCGTGAAATGCTGGACGTATTTGTCTTTTCCTTAGTTACAATCTTCAGGATAATCTTTCAGAAATTTGTTCATCTATTTTGGGATGATGTGGATGACCCTTGCTACTCTGCTCATAACCTCAGTAGTTTTGTTTCACTCTGCTGGTGAGTAAAATACATCAGACAATTTAATAATTACTTCAAATTTGTAATTTATCTCTGTAGTAGGTACTACAGCAAGAAAGCGCGCGCGAAACTTTTTTCGGTAAGTGAATTCACCGCCGAGTGAATTCACCGCCGAGTGATGTAAGATATTTTATTCGAAATCAGCATGTTATGAGACTGTAGGGCCGTCTGAAAAGTGAGTCGTGATGTTTATGATATCTTTGGTCGTGAAAGCATACGAATTAAATATGAATACTATTTCGAAAAAAAGTTGCCGGGTACCCCCCGAAAATTCGAGCTGCAGCTGAAGCAGTTACCAAAAAACTGTTGCCTCCAGAATTGTTGGACAAACATACCTCTGTGTATAATATGTTTATAAGCTGATATGTTTATAACCTGATTTTACATCTAATTTTATTCTTCTTCTCGCAGTTATTTGATTTATCATCTCATTTTCGTTTACCCAAAAGACTTTACGTAATGTACGCACAGCCTCCAATCTGTTCAATAAATTAGCATGTGACTCAACCAATATGAAAAATTGCTTTCTCGTTCAACTTTATACATTTCTATTGTATTTTCACAGAATCAAGTTCACGTGCATCTATAAGCGGAACTGCACCTGCATCTAGCAGCAGAGCTGCACAAGCATCTAGCAGCGGCACTACACGTGTATCTAGAAGCGCCGCTGTACATCAATCTAACAGCAGAACTCGATTTGCATCTAGCAGCGGAGCTGCACAAGCATCTAACAGCGGAGCTCCTATTCATGGACATGTAGAAGCTGACCTATCACACATAGTGGGCCTTCGAGTTCCCCCTGGCGAAGAAATAAGGCACAACGGCAAAATCCTTGCAAGAGTCCAGAATGGTGTTGTTCGCCCATATCGAATCCTACGGCAATTTGTTGTACTACAGGAACATTTAAGGATGGAGTATCCCTATGACGTAATATACGAGGCTGTGCATGTTACCCATAACGAATGGTTGGAATATATCGCTGCCTATGCTTATCAATCAGGCGTAAGTACACTGTAAAAACTAGAGCTCTCTTTTTTATGGCTTAACTTTTTGCGTGCCCTGTTTTGTAATGGGATCATTTCATGCCGTTATTTTCAATGTGGAAAAAGTCGTCTGGAATTCGGTGACGGGAAAGTCACTTCTTAGAAGAAACTAATGTCGGAACCAAAAGTCGTTCTTTAATGCAATATTAATAATGCATGAATCAATAATTTCAATTGTCGCAGTTTCCCAATTTTTAGCATTCTAAAATCACCAAAAAATTAGAAGAAATTCGTCACAGGAAAATCATTGTGCGCCTATACTGCATTTCCCTAATATTTTTTCGTAAGAGGTGACCTTTATTTGAAAACAAAAGTATTCTCGCTATCATTATCGTTACCAAAAGAGTAGCTAGTTAGCAATTTGTTAAATATTTATAAAATCAACTTTGTTACCGCTATCTTTACCAAGGAAGTAACTAGTTACAGTAATTAGTTAAAATAAAGTAGTTACTTTTGGTCAGTGTTGTGGTGCCACATATGGTCTGTGTTAAGTTTCACTCAAGACTATTGTTTCTGAGTCTTATTTTAATACCTGAAATAAACCATGAATAATATTTTTTTGCAGCATCGATCATTATGTAAAAGTGCTATGGAGACGATAGAACGTTACGAGCGAGACGATCGTGAGGCTGAGGCGGCCGCTGCAATTGAGCAAGAACGGATTGCTGAATTTCAGCGTGAACGACAGGCTGCTCTTGAGTTACAACAGGAACATATATATAGTATTCATGACGCCGCACTCAATGCGGATCATCAATATCATGGGCATACTCATGATAATAATCATAGGCTTCCTCAGGGCCCACATTCTGGGTCTTCTCAGGCCTCTAATTATGAACCTGCCTATGGGGATTTAAACGCTTACCTGTCTCGACTCAATGTTGGTACCGAACATTCTTCTTCTCCTTCTTCTCCTTCTTCTCCTTCTTCTTCTCCTTCTTCTTCTTCAGCAGGTAGTTCTGCTGCTAGTTCTATATCCAGTTCTCATATACATGCAATCACACCCAGGATCGAGCCACGTTAAGCAGCGGAATAACGGTTGAGCGCCACCTAAAATTTGGAACCTTCATTTGGAACCAAATTGAAACGTTGGTAACTCTGAATCCATATAAATTTCATTCTAATGTAAAACCCATTTTACTCTTTGCAGTTTTATATTTTCTGAACATTTTCTGAAATTGAAGAGCTGTAACAATCGCGCTTTTCTGTAGCTTGGAAGTCAGTTTGGAAAATCCCGTCGTATTAAAATACTTGCTGATTGGGGCAAGAGATAATTAATACTTTATTTCGAAAAAAATGAATAGTTTTATCAAATTGAAATACACAAATTCACAACTTACCCCGAGCAGTGAAATTGCTTTTTGGGATGAGCGATAGTGAGCGATCACAGGTGATTCAGTGTGACTATTGATATTTAAAAACTGCTTCTAATTTTTGTAATCTGTAAATAGTGTTATTACAAAATAAATTGTATTCCTCAATATTTGTATCAGCAAAAATAGACTCGATTCTGTACTAAGTTAACAATAATTACAGATGGTTGACCTACCATTTAGAAGTGAATTGCAATAAGTCTCCGCAGGAAAGCTTCATTTTTCTTCTGTAGTTTGTTCTTGTTTTGAGTTATCGCTTCATTCTGCATGACTATTGCAAGTGATGAAGAAGAAATGCAGGAGCAGGAGGAATAGTATTCTTAATTCGTCACGACATATTTCTCAGAGAAGAAGAAGAAGAAACGAATGTTCCCTTCGAAATTACAATCGCAGCAGTCTTCAATTCTAAGATTCTTGGCATGAAGGAAAACATCAAGGAAAATATCGTGCTCGTTGTTTTGATTTTTAGTTTCAGTTGATTCATTTTCATTTTCTTTACCGTTTTCAGGTAATAAAGCACAGTTTATTTTTTTATTATATTTTTCGTGTCTTCGCTTTGCTTCTCCCGAATGACTCGTCGCCTCACTATATTCATTTTATTGAGAGAATATTTTCTTTCTTCTTTTCGTCTTCAGTGAACGTAAAATCAGCGCCGCATTCGGGGATCAATCAATTAACGAGGCAAACCTTGCCGCCCAGTATTGGGCCAGTGGAGCCTCATTAGACCCGGTTTGCGTCTTGATAGCTCCCGCCGTATTTGAGTTCCCACGGGATAGAATCGCCTCGCGCCAGCAGGCCTAAAATTCCAACTTTGTTTTGGGTCCAACTTTTGGGTCGCCTGATTTCCGTGACTGCCAATCGGTTTATTCCGATCTATTCCCAATCCTTCGATGTCTCTGTAAATCACTGAAAACACTATACCGGGGGTTTTCAGGGTCGCTGATCACGAATCCGAAGTCGGACTTACAATTAATAGCCAATTTAGGTGTATAATTACACTTGATCTCGGATTCATGATCAGCGTTCTTTAAAACTCTCGAAGTAGTGTTTAAAGAAGCGATTTTCAGAAACATCAATAAATTTTCCCCATTTGCTGCAAATAGTGTTGGCTCACTTGTGTCCTGATTAACATGGAGAAGCTCAACAACAATTTTCTTCCTAAAATATTTGTCCTCGGACGTATTCTTTGCTTTTGTTTTACCTGCATCAACAGATCGTCTTTTCAACTAAATATTTCATGAAGAATTCAAATTATTTGTAGAAGATGAGCAGTCTGATAGTAGTAATGTTGGAACAGCATCAGATTCTTAACACACGGCAAACAAATTCTATTGTGTTGGCGCCTTCCGAAAAATTCAACTAGCAAACTCGATAATCACGTAATTCTTCTGATGTCAGATAATCGAGGTCTGGAATTTTTTGACACGATCTTTTGAGTCTAAAATTCTTTGGGAAAGCATATCTCAAAATATACTTTATTGAGCCCGCTACGCACCATCGCCAATAAACCTTCATCTTTGGAACCTTCTCTATCTTGTCGAATAAAAATAAATTGAATTCATTTTTGGTGATACGACCTCATAAGCGACATGAATGACGAAGTTTTTTATTCATTCCTTCTTTTTTGAGAATAGGTTCAATTTAGAAGAATCAAGCACGGCAATGTTGCACAAATTTTTTCTTCAACTTTACCTAGAAGTTCTATTCAAGATAAGGATTACTTTGTTACGAATGAGAAAATTTTAAAATTCTTTGTGATAACTTTGGTTGTGGAAACTGGTCTGACCTTTTTTCTTGAAATATTTATCAGATTTCATTTCGGCGGGATGGCGCACTCAAGATGTTAGATCCCAATACAATTGCTGATGATATGTCTGCTCGTATGTCTGAGACAGTTCTTAACTCACACAAAATAATAAAATTATCTGTCGAACAAATGTTCAAATGAAAAATAATCACATCAGTCACCTTCGTAGGACTATAAACTATATCCACAACGCCGCAGGAATATTCAACAATCCAAAAAAGCAACCCTTACTACATTTAACGGACCCCGTCTCAGCTGCATTCAACTAGAACATCCTTAAACCATAATAATTTAAAAAAACCAGGCCAAACACCCTCTCAAGATCCTTCTCTATATCCACATCTCAAGATTAATATTCGGCAACCAAAAAAGCTACCCCTCTCACATTTAGCGAAACCCATCACAGCTGCCTGCAACTACATCAGCTAAACAAATGTTTGATTTAAATAGTCAGACTAAGCGAAAGTTAGCTTCTTCGACGAGAACAGATTTTCCACATTTCTGGGAAAGTTTCCGAGTATTTTCTTGTCGAGCAGCTATTGGCGGAATATCTTAATCTACGCTTTCTTCGCTTGGGTTTTTAGAAGTCAGGCATCTAGATGGACTAATGCACTTTTCTCACTTCTAATGTTTAAATTTAGGCCAAGGGTCTCGGTCGCTGCTCTGCTGCTTTTTGAAGGAACGCTCTTTAGCCAATCGTCTTGCGTTTTTAGACTATTTTCAGGAGATGATCTCTGTCATTTGCAACGTTTTAAGCTGTTCCCAGAATAATGTGGTTATGAAGATATTGGAGATTCAGAAGCTTGCGTTCGCCTCAACGGCGTAAGATTTATAACTGCGGAACGGACGAATTGATATTCAAGCTCTTATGCCCATTGAATCATCGCAGACAAGTAGAGTAGAAGCAGGACGGCAAGCATGTTAGTCGCAGATACCTTGTTCAACGCCAACAGATCTGATGATCAAATCTGTCGAAGAAGATACTTGTATCTGCTTGGGAAAGACACCTTCACTGATGTTACGTCCTGAATGCGGCTTAGAAGAGTGCTCAGCTATGCATAGGTCTCTCCAGTATTATGATGTCTAATAACATTTGATATCCACAATCTCAGGGTCATCGTGAACGCCAGTCATCTTTCCTTTCTTCAGATTATTCTTAGCACACTTGTCCAATACAAATTTCATACCAATCTCTCCTGTGTACTCATTGACGATTTTTGAAGCAAGTTGAAGTTTGCTTGCACCAGAAGCATAGATCTTCAGGTCATCCATATGAAATACATGAGTGACCTCATGCTTGCGATGAACAGTGTCGTCGCTGAGGTGTCCATAAGAATTTCGTAGTGCGAGAGATAGAGGTAGGCGTGTGATGCAAAAGAGCAGAGGGCTCATGATGTCTCCCTGAAAGACGCCCATATGTAAGGTAATTTTGTTCCTTGTCGCACAATAAATTCCAGCTGAGATAGGAAATATAGTATTTCAAATGGGCAGTAATCGCTCTATGCATCTCTCTATGTGTGGATAAACCTTCAAGCTTACCAATAGACAGACGATAAGTCTATGACAGGCTGAATAGAAAGCTTTTCGGTAGTCAATCCAGGCCACTGACAGGACGCGCTAATGGTCTGCTGTGTCATTACGGATGCACCTGTCAATTAGCAGGTTCTCTCGGCAGCCTGCTACACTTTTTTCGAGCCACGTTGTTCGTAGATCTCTCTTCACACAGGCTCAATTCCTCGAATAATTCTGTTGTTTAGAACAGCTGTAAAGATCTTTCACAGCTTGTTCAAACAAGTTATTGGCTTGTCATTCTCTTGGATAGACAAGCCGCCTTCTTCGGTAGGAGAATAGTGCGTTTCAACACCAGTCACTGCGGAATTGGCGTTTCCAACTTCAAATGTGTGGTGGATATACGGGCCAGATGTTGGTGTGTAGAAGTGAACTTTTTCAACTAGAATTTCTTGATACCATCTGGTCCTGCAGCGGAAAAGTTATTCGTGCCCCTAAGTACTTCCTTCACCTCTTCGGCAGTGATTGATGGACATTCCTCCTCAGAGTTATGAGGTTCTCGCGAAACTCCTTGAAGTGAATGATATGATCAGTATCTTCTTTCAACTCCAGTGCTTTCGGGATCTTGTATATCTGTCTGAAAAGAGTTTATACCTCATTGAGCTTGGGTGGATTTTCAACAGAAACAGGGATATCGCTCAAGAGGCGCAATGGGTCAGCAAAAAACTGTTGATTCTCCCTGACTAATTTACCTCTTCTGTGCTATCCTCCTTGCGTCCGATAAGACCCGTATTTTATAAGCAATATGCTGCTTGATTGTCAGCAGCTTCAGATTGTTCAGTGCGTGATGGTAAATCCTCAGTTCAATCATTCACTGTTACCAGGACGCATTCTGTCTTGTCCATCCAATCTTCTTATTCAGTTGATGCAAGCGTCTTTTAGTCTTTTGATCTATCGTCGGTTTTAGCCTTTCATGTGAAGTCGCCAAAGCTTTTGCAGCAACATAAACTGAGCAATTGATTGTCCAGAAGACGGACTCTTCCGAGATGTCCCCACGAAAAGGGGTATCCATCTCAGCCAGGTTTGGGGTTTAGGAGTGACCTGGATATTAATATTCCTTCTTGTCCTGAAATCGCGATCATCTCCCAGCAGGTGCCTGCTTTCCGCGGTTGGTCTTAATGTCATTTGATCCTTTTCGTCTGCGGCTTGTCCACAGCGGTTGGACAAGTCATTCTTGAGTTGACTCGTCCACCCAATGTGGGCGTTTCGCCGGTTCGTCGTCGTATTTCCCTCTAAATTATTTCCAACACCCCGAACTCTAGGGTTCTATGTTTCAAATGTTCTATGGAGAGTTTTTGGAGTCTTCTAATATTACTGTTGAGACTGGGGTATAAATAAGAATTCTGGGAAAGTGTCTGGGGTAATTATTTCACACTTTACATTTCTTGGCTTTTTCAGTTGCAGTAGCTGAGATGGAGGTCGTTAAATGTGCTAGAAGTTGTTTATTAGGATTCTTGAATGATAATGAGGAACCAGCGATAAAAAATAATGTTTTGAGAGTATGTCTGGTAGCTATTATGGTGGTTATTGAGTATTGCAGCGGCATTGGTCGTACTAATAGAATCTTGGCAAGATTTCTGTGGTATTCATTTCTAATTCGAATTTCTTTTGCGGTGTTGATTGACAGCAGCTGCGACAGGGTTTGTTAAATGTACTAGTGTTTGTTTTTCTGGGTTACTCAATGTAAATAACAGAATATGAAATAGAGCTTTCAGAAGGCTTCTGGTTTGATTGTTTTTCATTTGAAATTTTGTAGTATAGTAAATTTTGTAGGTAGTTGAGACGGGGTACTTGATACGTACTAGGGGTTGTTTTTTGCTGTTGTTTATCAAACTATGGGAACAGTGATAGCAACTAGAGTAGTGGGTAGGTGTGTAAAAGAAAAAAAGAATTTTGGATACAAATGTATGTATGTATGTAAATGAGAGTTAGGAGCTTATCGCAACATATTTTTCTTAAAAATGCACAGTCTTTTTTAAAAAAGGCTCTTTGCATAATTTGAAGCAATTACATTTTTTAATAATAAATTGTCTGCTGTGATTTAACTACTCTTTTTCGCATAAGATTGAAAAATAAATTAGTAATGTTTTAACTTGCGTGAGGACCTTGAGTTGTTCAGACGCTTTCACTAATAACATAACCAAAGCAAGGTTGTTCTTGATAACCTTGTTGGCTCACTTCTTAATCTCAAGTAAAAAAAGTCGAGACAGGTGATGTTATAGTATTTTGCAACAGAATAAATCTACTGAGTTATTACGATACATAAAATTTAAAAAAAAAAACTTTTTCCAGAAAAAAAATGTAAAAATATTCTAATTGATAACTTGAATTAATTATAAGAAAGCTTTGTAGTTTGAAGTGGTTTTGAGAAGATTTTCAGATATAATTCAGGCAAAAAATTGTGTTAAATAAAATGTTATTATAGCTCGTGTCCTTCTCCGAAAGGGTAATTTTTTTGCTATGAATATATTTTGATAACAAGAGTTTATAACAAAGTTGTAGATTTTTTTTGGTTGAAAAACTTTCGTGTTTTCATTTTTTCTTCGTCCCTCATGTCGTTTTTCCCAAAAGTTTAATTTTTTAATTTTTCATCTTGTTTTTTTATGACTAGAAGAAAATTTTTTGTACCTTGTACCGTTTTTCAAGAGATTTAGTTTCTCCATATTTAATGTTATTCTTTACGATAAAAAAAACTACGTTTTCTATCAAGATATTATTTTTTTGAAACTTGCAGCTCTTTTTTGCATGTGCAACTTTTGTCGATACATTTTTCTCATGGTTTGTTTCGTTTGTTCAACAATTAAATTTTTCTAGTCTTAGTGTAGTTTCTTACGAATAGAAAAATTTCTCAGAAAAACTTGTAGATCTTTTCTGGATACGTAATTTTCTCCGTGCCATTTTTTTTCGTATCTTGTATAGTTCTACCGCAAAAAGGAATTTTTGATTTTTGTTTATTTTTTATGCGGTCAAAATTGCAATTATTGATTTTTCAAAAAAATTCGAAAATTTGTTGTGATAATCTCATAGGGTGTTCAAAGTGCAACGTTTTTCTTTCTTAGACATTTTTTTTATACCCTTCTTTGCTTGGCTTAAAACGGACATTTTTGTTTGTTTTTTGAAATTTTGAAAATTATATAACTCCGGTAACTTTTTTTTCATCAAAAAAAAGCATCAAGATACATTGTTCGTCTGTTTGAGTACTATCAATGATGGTACACAGCATTTTCAGATATTGAAAAAAGGGGTCTTAACATTTTTTTAAATGTGCTCACTTCTTGAATTTTATCTAAAATGGCTGACTAACAAACTTGAACTTCATTTAAAGATACTTGAAGAGTATACCAAAGCCGATTCCAATATGTCAATTCTTTCGAAAGTTATCGTGCTAACAAACTGAAAATCTATAGGGCTGCCTTCCGCTTCATACATGACGCTTGAAGAGGGTAAGGGTTCTTCCAACATTACTTCCATGACTAGTCACAGGGGTGCCTTCCGCTTCCTATGTGACGATTGAAAAGGGTAGGGTTTTTTCCAAAATTATTCCTATGACTAGTCAC
>CAKNXH010049333.1:2147-16001 GCA_932178445.1 Andricus quercusramuli
TTTTTTAAAAAAGACTTGATTGGTCAATCAAGTTCAAGCAGTCCCCACCATGGGGCACTCTGGCAAATCACAGTCATCACAAAAACCGAGTTCGAAGCACGAGGTACGTGATAAGAATGTAATCCATGAGGCCGAAGGAGCTTTAACGAAAGAGAATTCACAATCATGAGATTACAGTTTCCGATGTTTTGGTCTTTAATTCTAAAAGGTCTGTGTACAACTGTGGGGGAAATACAATGACTGAGGGCGCATCGCGAAGTGAATATATTATCGAGCGCATCTTTGAGAAAGTCACATCTGCGTATTGTTAAGTAGTTGTTCTTCAGCGTTAAGAGTTGGAGCCCAAAAAACAGTGTCGGTATTTTTAATAAGCCCAAAATGTAGGTATTGTATTCGTGCTGTAAAATTCTCGAAAAAGATTATTTTTTGGAAAGATCTTACCTGCGTGGTATCGAGGGGTTGTTCGTTAACGTTGAGGTTTGGAGACAAAAATCGGTTCTGGTATTTTTGAAGACCCCAAGATTCAAAGACTATATTGAGTTAGTAAAATTCTGAAAAAGATTGTTTTTTGACATAGTTATATCTGCGTTCAGTCAAGGATTCAAGTGTCGACAGAATCTTTAATTTTTGGGCTTCTCAAAAATACAAACATCGATTTTTGGGCTCAAAACCTTAACGTTCGTAAACAACAACTTGACACCACGCAGATAAGACTTTTTCAAGAAATAATGTTTTGGAGAATTTTACAGTGTCCATAGCGTCTCTGATGTTGGATTACTCAAAAATTCCAAAACCGATTTCCTGACTGCAACCCTTAACGTTAAAATACATCCCCTTGGAAATAAACGTAAATGTAGTTAGATATTATGGAAGAGATTCTAAAACATTTGCAATGGCTTCCTAAAATTTTGAATAAGAATCTAAAAGAGATTCGTGCAAAATTTTAGAAAAACTTCGAATAACTTTAAGAGAATTTAGAATTTAAAAAGAAATAGATTCTGAAACTTCCATGTGCAAACGGGTTTAAGAAAAATCTCTTTCTCTGTTCTGAGTAATTGAAATTTGTCACTAAATGGTTTTGGGACAAGCATCAAAAGTTACCTTTATCAGAAAACAAAAGTACTTTGTGCTTTTCTTGTAAGTACAAGAGCAATTCACGTGTTTGGAGTTTAACATATTTAACATATTTTAAGTTTCTATAAATTATTTATTGTTTTCAGCATGAACATCGGAAAACTATACTGGCTTGAAGTACAAAGAACATTATAACGTAAATTTGAAGATTTTGAAGAGCAAGAAGAAGAATGGAGAAGAACTGAGGTATCTTTTATCTGCCTGAATCGAGAAAATAATATCTTGTATCCGGGTCCGAGATAGAGTTCCTGACCTTTTTTACGGAAATTTTCTTGCCGTGCTGTCTTATTAGCAGGAAGCATTAGGGCCTCTACCTGAAAGCAAATATATAGTTTTTATTATATAATACCAGTATTTTGAACTATTACTTCAAACTATGCTTAAATTCTCTAATTCTTATTTTATAAAATTTTTTCCATGATAATGAAATAATCTCTATTCTGTATTTTTCTAAAGATTTCGTTCGAGTTCTGCACACTTTGAACCGCGTGGTTCCAACCAAAGAAAGCAAGCAATAACCCTGAAATGGAGCTAACTAACCTCATAGCTTTAGCTGTGCCAACGGTTTTGAAAAGGGCAAGTAACTGGGAAGCTCAGGGTCCGAACATGGTACATAACTTCTTTTTTAAGTACCTGACGAGTGTGCATCCTGCGTTAGCAAGGTATTTTTAGAAGATTATAGAGCACCCAGATCTGATGCCGGGCTCTATGCTCAAAGGTACGACTAAAAAACCAGATGCACAAAATCCATTTGAATTTGGACTGATAGCCTGTCATCCAACAATAATTAAATGCCTTACAGTCACTATTGCAGATGAAGTATATTCTAACTGCGTCAAGAATAATATCCTAACAAAAGAACAAAAAAGGGATGTTGTAAAAACTCGCGGTGCAGTAATCACCTAGTCACCATAGACGCTGTCACCATGAAGCAAGCTCGTAAACATCAAAGAAACTTGAACATGACATATATTGACTAGAAGCAAGCGTTTCCTCCCGCAAGACATAACTATTTGCTTGAAGCCTTAAAAATATACAAAATCTGGCCACGCATCATCGACTTTCTAAGTCGTGTGATGATGCTTTGAGGTACAATGATGAAGTATTTTGCTCATGGAAAACCAAGGATAACTAGGTCAATACGCATTATGACAGGTATCTTTTAAGGAGACTTTTTTAAATCACTGTGGTTCTATTTAGCGTCAAATGTATTGAGCAAATCACTAAATATCATGTGTTACGGGTTCCGAATACATGACAATGATGGTCGTCAACAAGTGACCTATCTTCTACACATGGGTAGCCGGAAACTATACGCTAGTTCGGACCAGAAACTGCAGCAAGTGATCGATGTCATAAAGCAGTTTTCCAATGATATCCACATGGAGTTCAGACTAGATAAATGCAGAAAAGTGCATTTAACTAGAGAAGAATGTCAAGGGCTGAATGGTACCAGGTTTAACAAATCCTTGAACATCTTGGCCTGCCCCCCTTAGTAGAGGCGGACAGACAGGGGTCTCAAAGGAGGTGCTTTAACGAAGACTTTCGGACACCAGGTCAAATCCAATGGTATGTAGTCCCGCCCCCTGCAAGCGGGGCTCTGCAGTGAGTCTTTCTGATTTGGCTAGCTTCTCGTGAGACAATAAAATGAAACACGAAAAACAAAAAAAAACAATGAAGGGCCGTTCCGGGACCCTCTTCTAACCCACCGCTGGTGGTGGAAGGCTCCTCAGGGGGCAGTCTACCACGAGCGGTGGGAATTTCTGGATCCCTTGCGGCTCTAAACTACCAACCCTATCTAGGGGCCATGAAATAGCCTTCCAAAGGCTGAGAAGGGAATCTCCATGATGCAGATTAATCTGAACCACAGCAAAGGCGCCTCGGCGGTTCTAGCCAGGCGCTTGTTTGTGGTGCAGGCAGGAATTGCCCTAATCCAAGAACCCTGGTTATACAGGAAAAGGAATAGTCTGATAAAATTTGATAAAAAAACGAAATTCAGAAAAAGTGAATTTATGTTATTAAAATTAATTTTTTCATACTTATATATGATATCTTATTCGCCTCCAGGAATTTATGATAAAATAAAATTTGTTCATTTTTTTTGCTTGAAGATTCGTCTTTTTTCTAGATGACAAAAATAACGTTCAGCCAAAAAAATTGAATTTAAAAAATCTGTGCTGCTGCGGCTCAGGTGTTTACGAAAACCACCGAGGTCATTATTATAGTGACATTTAACGAGGAATCCAGTTGTGACCTTAAATTTGACCTTGAGCTTGACCTTCAAGGTGATATTCAAGGTCGTCCTTGTACTATAAACTGAGTAAATGCTCGGACGCAAAATTTCCCGCTCTTTCGACTGCCGTTGTCAAAAATAGGGGTTCCTTATTAGAAAAAAAAAACAAAATTGGCCTTGAAATAACTTTGGAGGTTAATCTCAAGGTCAAATTCAAGGTCACCACTGGATTCCTCGTTAAAAGTTACTCCAAGAATGATCTCGAAATTTTTTTAAACACCTAAGCCGCAGCAGTACAGATTGGACCCGTTTCACATCTGGCGCAAGCCTAATAACCTTCAGCTGATGTTCAAGGTCGTCCTTGACCTATAACTTGAGTACATGTTTGGACGCAAAATTTCCCGCTCTTTCGATTGTCGTTGTCAAAAATTAAGGTTCCCATTTAGAAAAACAAATTGACCTTGAAATTACCTTGAGTGTCAAACTGAAGGTCAAAGTCAAGGTCAACAGTGGATTCCTCGTTAAAAGTTACTCCTAGAATAATCTCGACATTTTTCGTAAAAACCTGAGCCGCAGCAGTACAGATTGGACCCGCCCCATACCTAAGTCAAGTCTAATAACCTTCAGCTGGAGTTCAATGTCACCCTTGACCAATTACCTAAGTACATTTTTGAACATAAGATTTCACGCTCTTTCGGTTTCCGTTGTCAAAAATAGGGTTTCCCATTTAAAAAACAAATTTGACCTCGAAATGACCTTGAAGGTCGAACTCAAGGTCAAATTCAAGGTCAACACTGGGTTTCTCGTTGAAATTTACTTCAAAATTGACCTTGACCTTTTTGAAAAATATTTTAACTGGAAAATTATTTAGGTGTTTCGTTACTTTTTGGAAACCCTGTATATCTTGTATAATAAAAATATGTGAAACTGAATACGTTATTCAAGACATGTCTTTGTTGTTATAAGCGTATTTAAGATATCAATTTTTTTTTTATTGATTCAAATTCATTTGAAATTCTCCCTGAATTATTACTAATTCATCCAGAATTTTTTTATCTCTCTCGAATTTTCCGAATTTACCTGAATTCTTTTTAATTAAGTCAATTCAATTCAGTTTAATGGAATTTTTTTTAACTTTCAGTCTGTGTCCAATTCTTCTTGAAGTGTTTCAAACTCATTTTCAATTCTTCAAAATTTCATCAAATTATTTTCAATTCCACTGTATTTTTCTATTTTCGGATTGGAAATCAGTCTTTCCGTAAAAACCGTCGAATTGAAAATTATTGCATTGCATTCATAATTGTTAACAAAATAGTTCAACTTTCACCCACATAGTTGTATTTTCCATTAAAAAACATCAGTTTAAGAAAAATAGTTGAGCTTTCAACAGAATGCGCGTGCATATTATGGTCTAATTATTAATAATTTTTCGACTTACCAATTAGATGGCAACCAGAGCAACATCCGAAAACACGAACACAATGTGGATGGCACACGGGAGGCGGCTGGTCAGCAAGCTCCACAGGTAAAACGAGGAAAGCCATTAGAACGAAGGAGGCAATAATTGAAATTATCATTTTAATTTTTTTTGTCGAAAATAGAATGAACCTCTTCCGTTTCAGTCGCGTCTTATATACCAACTCTTTTTCCCCATTCAAAGCCAAAGCACGTCATGCTTACCACGTGGAGGGGTCTAGACAATAGAACGAATGCACGTACCCAACACGAAACTGAAATAAACAAGATGAAACAGGAGAACCGTACATTGAAGGCACGTGCATCATTTTTCAAATAAAAAAAATCTGTTTGTTTATTGCTTGGAATAAATTACTAAGATGTTTTTGGTTGGCTTTCAATACTTTTGAAAAAAAAAAAATGAAAAAATTTGAAAACTTTCAAAAACTTCCGAAAAGCTTATAAATTTTTCGTTCAGTCTTCAAAAATTATTACTCTGTTAAAAATTTTTTGAAATCGTTTATAGTCTTCTTCCGAAATTATTTTTGAAACTGGAAAAGAATTAACAATTTTCCTATGAGTCTTAAAAAAAATTGTTATTTTCTTCAAACGTTTCTAAAAAAATGAATAAATTTCCCTACACTGTAAAATTTCAGAAAAAATTAGAAATAGAAAATTTATGTAATTATAAAATTGACACAATACAAAAATCATGAATCGGAAAATTCTTAAATTTGAACATTTGAAAAAAAGGGTTTTGCAATAAACATTATTCATTTATGAGGAACGCAATAATACAATATTGTTGAAAAATGAAACATCAAACAAAATTTTTCTCTGATCAAAATATTTCGTAACTGCACTTTTATGAAAGAAAAAATACTTGGGACGAGCAAAAGATGCCGAAAAATAAAATTCCCTATTAAAAAGGGAAATATTAGAAATAGAAAATTGCCGAAATTATACAATTTCCAATATACAAAATTCTCGAATTTATAAAATTTCCGATTGATGAAATTTCTGCCATTATATAATTCTGGAATTTGAGCGTGAAGAAAACTTTTTTCTAATACACATTATTTATTTATTAGAAATACATTAATGAAACATTCCAGTGGAAGAAACATTCTTTCAGTGTTGAATTTTTTGTGAGATTATTATTTTTAATATTTAGTTAATAATATTGGCTTGTAGTTTTTAAATATAAAAAAAACATTAATCTATCATTAAAATGTTTCATGAAGAAACCAAAAATATTGTCAGCATAACTTTGCAAAATCAAGAAAAAAATCCACGATCTCAAAATTCTTAAAAAAAAAAGAAAACATTTTTTTAAGAAACAAACTGACAGCTTGGTTCTCTGGGTGAAGTTAAAGGAATTTTTGACTTGACATAATTCAAATTTGTTGAAAAAAATTTTCAAAAAATTATAAACTGAACAAAAATATTTTTTTTTTAAATTCGAAAAATTTGAATATTAAAATAAAAAATTAGAAGATAAAATATCGAACCCGCCCTAGTCTACAATGTTTTAGTAATATTAATGAAGTACTTTAGTGATTTTGTTTAACAAGAAATGAAAAATAAAAAATGACATGAAAATTGTTTTAGTATTTTTTAAAGTCAAAAAGTTTTTTAAGTAAAAAAGCACTGAAAGCAAATTTATATTTTTTATTTGAAGACCACAACATTTTTTATGAGGTTTAAGATATCATAAAAAATAGATGGCAGCAATTAAATATGTAACGATAATGCAATTTAAATATTTTTAACTGGAAGTTAAAAAAAATCGTAGAAGCAACTTTTTAGGTATTTTTTCAGTTTTATCTATTTACATGACTTGACTGTAATATACGAAAAAGGTTGATATCAAAATACTTTTTATGGATTTTGTTTTGCCGAACCGTCTCTGAAATTTAATAAGAATTTTTCGATATTTTTTTGAATAATGTCGGTAAATATTTAAATAATATATACATTTATAATATTATGATAAATAATATTCAATGTTAATAATAGTAAATAATGGTAAATAGAATCATGGTAATATCCGCAACATAAAATCCACGAAAAGTAAGCTTATTGCTTCGCTATTTTTAAACAAAACTTTAAGAGACAATAGAAAAAATTTCAAATGATTTTCGGTAATTTCGAGAAATTATGTACAAAATTTTAAAACAAAAGTCTTTAATTATTGGAAAATTACAACATCAGAAAAAAATTCTAGTCAGTATATAATTTATATAATAGGTTTAAAAAAGATGAAAAAATAATTGCAAACTTCAAAAGATTCAGAAAAATCTAAAACAAAATGAAGATTTCGAAAAAAAAGTTTAGATGCTTCTTAAAGATGCTAAAAGTTTTCGAGAGTATGAAAAAAAATCTTTAGATTTATCGAAATTATTTGAAAAAATTTTAAAAATTTTAAAAGATTTCCTAAAAATTTTTAAAATTATGTAGAAGATTTTAAGGAAATTTGTTTAATTGTGCAGATTTTTTTTCAATTCACGGAAAATTACGAATTATTTTAAAAGATATTTAGAAGGTTCAAAAATGTATGCAAGTCTTTCTTAATTCCCGGAAGTATATTTAGCAGACTCAGAAGTTTTGACGAGATTGAAAAATAATTAAAATTTAGAGATATTTCGAAAAATTTGAAATGAAGTGTGGATCTTTGGCGATTTCAAAACAAAATTTAGAACCGTTTTTGAAATTTCGAAAGGTTGCAGAGAAATAAAAAACATTTTCTTAAGATCCTTGGGAAAAATTCAAATGATTTCAAAACTTTTCTTTTTGGCGCGGTTAGTACTTGGATGGGTGACCGTTCGGGGAATACTGCGTGGTGTTGGCCCGTCGTGGGTAGTATTGAGTAGTATACACTGGTAGTATTTTTCCACCTAGAAACACTACCCGAATCGGGTAGTGAGGCAATGAACTTTCGAGTTCGAAATGCTGATCAATTTTTATTTTTTTTTTGTTATTTTGGAAGAAAATTTCACGAGAAAATTGAAAAAGATTTAAAATGATTTCCAAAAATTTCGAAAAAGAATTTAGAAGATTTTAAGACGAAAGTTTTCAATTTTGCAACATTACGCAATTTTAGAAAAAATTTGAATCATCTCGCAAGATAGTAAGAAGTTTTTCTAATTTTTGCTGATGTGGATGTTTAAAAAAGAAACTTTGTTTAAGAATTCTAGAAACATTCAAATGATTTTTACATTGAAACATAATTCTTAGAGAATATTTACAAATCAAAAATTCTAAATATATTTTAAACTCACTCGATTATTTTCCAAATTATTAATTATTCAATTGTTATTTATTATTCAATTTTTTTAAAAATCTTCTTAAATATTCTTTTGAAACTAATTGTTCACAATGAAAAATCATTTTAAGTTTTCCGAGCAAAGTTAGGAATCTTTTTTATTCTCTCAGAACCTTTAGAGGTAAATAAAAAGCTTCAAAAATTTATATTTTATTATTATATCGTTATAAAAAATTATCAGTCAATTTAAATTATATTTTTCTTCTGTTCAAATATTGAATTAAAAATCCATCCATTTTTGGGATTGCAAAGTTTTGAATTTTTCAATTTAAACCTTTTTTTCTTTCTAGTTGAATTCAGAACTTTGAATTCAACTGTTTTTATTTAAAATTCAAATTTTCATTGGTGAAAGTATGTACCATTACATTTTTTGTTCGAGATTTGATTGGTTGAAATTCCACCATTTGGTTAGAAAATAATTCAGAAGAATTTACTCCCTTATGTAGAAAATTATATTTTTCAACATTAGCACATAATTCTGTTCTTAACATTTTGCTATTACACTGTAATTTGAAATATGTCGAAAAAGAATCTGGAAGATTTAGGGCCAATTGTTATTTTCAATTCTTCACAATTTTGGAAATTGCAGGATAACTGAATTATTTCAAAAGATGTTTAGAAGTTTCGAAAAGATTCGGAAATCATTCAAATCTTGAGAAGATTTGAACAAATTAAAAAAAAGTAGATTTTTTGGAGAATTCGAAAAAAATGTTGGGAAGTATAATTTCATGTTTCGACCTGTTTAAACCAGCTCAGCCGTACGTCCTTTGTATGAATGGGGAATGTTGACAGGTGTTCACGTGGGCGTGTAGAGCAACGTTTCTCAAACTTTTTTCGCACTTTCTGGGGAGCTGAAGGGTCGCCACCATCAAATTTTCTCACTATACTGGAACCTAAGAGAGACACTGGACGCCTGTCACTCGGACGCGGATGCTTGCTTAACGCGACCTTCCCATTGTTAGAGAATTCAAGCCAGTTGAGGAAAATAAAATTTGGTAAATAATAATAAATTAAACTTCAATAGGCTGCGTTATATTTGTTAGATTATGACAAAAACGTTAAAAAGAATAGAGCACAATATCACACAGCCACACCAAAAAAAATCGTTTTCGGGCCCAGAGGTCAGACCATGTTTACTATATGTTTTTGGGGTCGCTGGATCCGAATTCGTGGTGTAAAAAACTCCAGCACGTCCGGGTTCCGAGTTTCAAAGAAACTCGTGAAATCTATTCATCCGACTTACGTGTGTCTGCCACTCAGAGAAATGTCCTCTTGTAACTAAAGGATGTTTTCTTGACCTGAATGGAATTTCCTTTTAAATTTAAGGTTGAGAGGATTCGGACCACGGATTCGGATCCAGAGACCCAAAAAACATATAGTCAACATGGTCTGACCTCTGGGCCCCAAAAACGATTTTTTGTGTGTGGCTGTGTCATCATTGTATATTTTTGAAGATTGTAAGTCCACCAAATCTGTCTCCCACAAATCATCCACATTATCAATGTTATAGTGTGCTCTTCTGAAACGTTTTCTGACTGGCTGACTGGTTTTCCGATGCCTCCGTATGACGCCTGATGTTGGGGATCGTAGGATAAATCCTCCAATATTTTCATTTTTGTAGAAGAAAAGAGATCCAAGATTTTTGCCTAGGTCTTTCATTATTTTGTGATGTAGCGTTACCAGAACAGTTTCCTCCCCACTGTTGGCCGTCGTTCAAAAGCCGTCTACTTTTCCAATACTGACTATATCCCACAAGCTCTCGCGGTATGGATATTTCGCGAAGAAAATTAGCAAGCTGCAGTCTTCTAGGAACGACAACTTTTTTTCTATGTCGTAATACGTCATGTATAATATCAATAATGTTTGAATTGTCCACCCGACGTCCATCAATAAAGACTGTACCTTTTTTATCCCAATATAATCTATCTTTCACACCCGATTTTCATAATTCATCTAGTAATAATTCTGCCCTATTTTTGTATGTTTTCGGAAACGTCGATCATCATATAATTCGACTCCTCCTGCTCCGTATCATTTATATTATCAGCGCGTACTTGCTTGTTTGTTGGCGTTAATTTTCGCGATTCCTCAGTGAAGAAAAGAAATTTTTGCAGAACTTGTTGGTACATTTTCCATTTTTTACGATCATCTGTCATCGACTGTGAGTTTAAAATTGAACTCATTTCCATATCCAACCTACTAAGAGCATTGCCCAACGTTTGGGTGGTTTGGTAGAGAAATATTTATATTTGGTACATCATTTTGCTGCTGTTGTAGTGTAAAATGTTGAGCGATTGAGGTATGTTGTTGGAGTTGTGACAGGCGATAACTAAGCACGAGTGCCATTTTCCGAGCATGCTCCATGTAGTTGTTTACGAGGATCTTGATGAGAAAAGATTTAAAAGAAGTGAACCGATAATTGGTGCTATCAAAAGTGGTGAAAATCCACCTTTTTGCACGATAAAACTTTTTTTACTTTTCCATGTACCGTGCGCTGTGCACTCACAAATACATTTAACAAGTTTTGGATCAGCAGTCTTAAGTACTACACGACGTTGATTGTTGTTTAGACGGTATAACGCGCGCAACGCTGCGGCGTTTTTTACACCAATTGGACGTTAACGTGTTTTTGAAGTCATCACAGGTGCACGACTGGAACAGAAGTATCACTGTTTCGAGGTTTTATACCCTTTGCAGGAACGCAGACGTAGTGAAACGGATCGGTGGGAAATATTGCCGTTCTAAATCAACAATTATCAATAGTTGATTGCTTTGAATCAATGAGAAACTGGCCATGTGGCTGTGGAGTGACAACGTGGTAGGCTTCTTGGTTGAATCGTGGAGTTTCACAGAATACTTGCCGTGCCATATGTTGAATTTGTGCAAGAACACGGGGATTTTTAGAAACAACAATATAGTTTGCGTTCAGTGATATATCACGTTGGCCGTGGCCCTAGTGAAACAGATTCTGTAAAATAAAAATTACACTAAAGTTTTTATGATGGCTACCCTTGGTAAAAAGATCAACTATTTATTATTTGAAGATTCGCGCATCAAATCATCAATGATTATTGATTTCATCCAATTATCATTGGAATAATCCGACGACTGAGGCAAGCCTCCGTAAATCGTCGATGTGAAAGGATGCTTCCATATTCTATCCATTTTCCAAATAAAATCATAAATCTAAGAATCACCTGCTTATAAGCTGCACGTCTATAAACTAAAGGTGAGTAACTTAATTTAGAATTAATCAAAATTCTGATAAACTACCATCTTTAAAATTTAATTCTTTACTTGTATAATTATAATTTTGATTATAAATTCATTTATTTGGTTTAAAATTTTATTGTTTTTCAGAAAACTATGTTCGTTTTAGTAAAAAGTTAATTATTCCATATGAGGTTGAAAATGTATCTTCTTTTACTTGAAACTTCAACTATTTGGTTAAAAATTCCTTCCTTTTGGTTGAAAATTGATTTGTTTTCCTAAAAACTAGTTCTCTGTCACTAAAAGGTTAACTAATATGCATTTATTTTTACAGGTGATGCCTGAAATGGATTTCACTCAAACTTCAGGTTAATCATCAACTTGAGCAATCAATGACGAAATAATCACGGAATAACCAAAGAATAACCACAGGATTCACAAATATTTGTTTCCTACACGTGAATAATGGAGAAAATGGAAACCATCGTTCAAAGAAAGGTAGTACGTACATACATGTATATATGTATATTTATAGAAACAACTCTTGATTCTCTGTGATAATACCGTAGTAGTGACTGTGATGTTTTTTTGTAACCATGCTTAATTAGCATGTTCATTTGACTAGTCGCTGTCGTAAGTTAAATATATAGGCATCAAAATTGTCTAAACCAAAGCTTAGATATTCGTTCAAATTTCCAGGATGTAACAACAAACAATATACGCCAGAACATCCCCTGGCGTATTTGAATAAACGATTCCACAGATTTCCGCGAAGCAATGATATCAGAAAGAAATGGATTGCGATTTGTAATATTGAACGTTTGGTTAATTGCGACCATTTTTATGTGTGTGATGATCACTTTGTTGATGAAGACTTTTTCAGTCACACTAAGCACAGGTTAAATCGGAATTCTGTACCAAAACCGCTTCGAACTTCAGCGAACGAACCTAGTGTTGAAATAAACTTTGAAACTTCACATGTCAATGCAGAATCTTCAAGCACTGACTTTCATTCTGAGTCCTCGACTTCACGGGACGAAATAAGTAAGACTGAAGCCGTACTAGATTCGCCAGAAACTTTAAATAAAGATTCGTTAGCAGATGATAACTCATGTCATGTAGATAACTGCCCTCAATTTTGTGTTCTATCATCAAGTCATAATAATGTCGAAAATACAAGAAGCGTTTCAATAGATTCAATTAGAAATAGTTAAAATTTTAATTTGCCTAAAATTTCTAATCAAGAGCGATTTCTCGCTGGTATCTCTGATAACGGAAAAAATGGTTCTACCAATGAATTAGATTCTCTTGATGATGGAGTGCCAATTTCAACCTCTTTACTTCTAGAAATAGGCGAAATGTTGAAAAATACCTCTCACAGACAAATTGATGAAGACCAATTGCTTGGAGATAACGTGATGTCTGATTTGGAAAATAATTCGAAATTCTTTCCTCCAGGCAAAAGAAAATCAACCGACGGTATTCTCGGGCGAATAGGGTTGAAAAAAAGATCTAACTCCTAGAAAAACTGAAATGCATAAAACAATTAGAAACATTAACTCGAATTTCTCAAAACTTAAAAATAAATTTGAAAAAAAAGATAGCGAATTCAAAGCGTTACACTACTTGTATAAAAAGGAAATGTTTTCTGTTATTAAAACGTATGTGAAGTTACAGCATCTTTTATAAATTCACAAATAAGAAAGGCCAAAAAGAAGCCAACGCACAGGAGATGGACAGCTGAAAATAAAAATTTAGCCCTTTCAATATGCAAACGAAGTCCTAAATTGTACAAGTTTATGGAAACTCATTTCATTTTACCAACAAAGCGATTTTTAAAAAGTGTTTTATCGAAAATTCCTTTCGATATAGGAATGAATAAGTCTGTAATTGAGGGTTTAGAACGAAAGGTATAAAAAATGCGAGCTATAGATCGAGATTGCTCATTAATGTTTGACGAAGCTACACTAACTTCTGGTTAGCATTACGATGCGCGAAAGCCAAAACTTTTGGGCTGTGAGGATATGGGGCATTTAGGACGAAGCATTCGAAGAGCTAATCATGCTTTAGTTTTTATGATTAGAGGGGCTAGGATACCTTGGAAACAAGTTTTGGTTTACTATTTTACAGTGGATACAGTTTCTACTTCTAATTTGAAGGAGCTAATTGTTACTTTAATCAGACAGTTACAAGAACTAGGACTAATAGCTGTTTCCACTGTTTGTGATCAAAATCCCACAAATAGAACAGCTTTTAGCGAATTGTCTTCGGAAACCAATAATACTCAAAATCAATTTTACTTTATTGTTAATAATGAACCCGTGGCCGTGCTCTTTGATATTCCTCATCTACTAAAAAATATAGGAAACGCGATGCTGAAATGTAACGTTGAATTTGGAGGCGGAAAAGTAGCGAAAATTTGAGTGTATCAAAAGGGTATTTGAATGAAATAAAAAAAAAAACTTCCGAATGTTAACAAAATTGAAACCTGAGGACT
>CAKNXH010049333.1:31267-93054 GCA_932178445.1 Andricus quercusramuli
AAATATATTAGGCGCGCGCATATCATGGTTTAATTATTAATAATTTTTCGACTCACTAAATGGATGGCAACTCCCGCAACATGTTGTTGCATCAAGAAGACAAGCCAGAGGGCACGGGTCAGTAGCCTCCACAGATAAAACGAGGATAGCCATTAGAACGAAGGAGACAATAATTGAAATTGTCATTTTAATTTTTTTTGTCAAAAATAGACTGAACCTCTTCCGTTTCAGTCGCGTCTTATATACCAACTCTTTTCCCCCATCCATGAGCCAAAGCACGTCATGCTTACCACGTGGAGGGGACTAGACAATAGAACGAATGCACCTACCCAACACGAAACTGAAATAAACAAGATAAAACAGGAGAACTAAAATATTTATTTGAGGTCCCCTCATTCAGCAGGAATATCTTTTTACTTATTCAATCAGTCATATTTAAGCATTGGAAAAAAATTAATTTTAGTAAAATAAATTTACTTTTCCTAACATTCGTTTTTTTGTGTCTATCGGACTCATGCATACAACTCCAAACTACATATTCATGAAAATTATCAAACTCACGACTTCTGTAGAGATAAGGAGTTTTTTAAAAACAAGTTTTACGATTTCATAGTTTCATCAAAAAGGCTAGAAAAATGTGTACATATAAAATTTATTAAACTTTCTCTCCTATCGTTAACAAATTTCACCAGAAATAAACAGGTTTTTGTCAACAATAACTTATTGCAAGGTTCATTAACGATTATTTATCTTGTGAATAATTTGTCCAAAACAAGGTGCCAATTAGAACTGTTTTCTGGCCCATATGTGGTTCCTATATGCAATAATTCAAGAAAATTTACAACAATTTTTTCAATTTTCTAATTTCCACCAAAGACGTCAGTTTGATAATTTTCTAAATTGCTCTGACAGAGTTCTACTTATCTTCCCTAAAAAATTTAGTATGCATTTTTTTTTGTAAAGTCATTTTCTAAAAATATATTTTCTTCTTTCTTGTAAGTGGGTCAAGATAGAACTATTCGGCACTCAAATTTGTACCAAGTTGAGAGAAGATAATTTTTCTAATTAAAACTAGAATCATTATGAAGCATACCTAAATATTGTAAAAAACTTTTGGAAATAATTCAAGATTCAAAAAGATTGGAGAAAATTGAATAAATTATAGATTTTTAAAGATTTTGAATAAAAATTGCAGAAGCTTTTTGAAAACTTTGAAAGATTTCAAAAGAATGCAAATTTTTTCACCTCTCCCACGGAAATTTAGAATGATTTTCCACTCAGTAACATGAATTGTAAGACAAGATTGGAAAGTATTTCAAAATATTTTTTGAATTGTCAGAATGAGTCAGAAAAATTTTAAGGTAATTTATTAGTTTTGAAATATGTTTCTAACATTTTAGGAAAAGATTGAATTACTTTAAAAAATATATAGAATTTCTGCGAAAATACAACAATAATTCCAAATTCAAAAAGATTTCACAAAATTGAAAACAAAATTAAGATTTCTTAACATTTCCGAACAAACTGTGCAGATGCAAACCTTTATTTTTTTTTGGAAAATCTTTAAAAATCTTCAAAACTTTATTTTTGAAACTATAAAAATATAAATTTTTTTCAAGTTCCTGAAATCCTTTCATAGGATATAATTGCAAACTTCAAAAGATTGAGAAAAATCTAAAACTAAATGAAGATTTCGAAAAAAAAGTTTAGATGCTTCTTAAAGATGCTGAAAGTTTTCAAGAGTATGAAAAAAATATCTTTAGATTTATCGGAATTATTTAAAAAAATTTCCAAACATTTCAAAAGATTTCCACAAATTTCAAAAATAATCTGGAATATTTTAAGAAAATTTGTTTAATTGTGCAGATTTTTTTCAATTTACGGAAAATTACGAATTATTTTAAAAGATATTTAGAAGGTTCAAAAGTTGATGCAGGTCTCTTCTTTAATGTCCGGAAGTATATTCAGTGGACTCAGAAGTTTTGACAAGATTGAAAAATAATTGAAATTTAAAGATATTTCAAAAAATTTGAAATAAAATGCGGATCTTTAAAGATTTCAAAACAAAATTTAGAAGCGGTTTTGAAATTTTGAAAGGTTGCAGAAAAATAAAAACATTTTCTTAAGATCCTTGGAAAAATTTCAAATGATTTCAAAACTTTTCTTTTTGGCCCATTATGTAAATATTGCAGGAAATTCAAGTGGTAAGGAATAACCTCATTTTTTAGTTTCAAGACGTGAGATGGTACGATTCGACCTACTTCATATCGAGGTTGTCTGCTTTGTGTTTACATAGTAATGAAAACTTTTTTTCCGTAAAACAGAAGTCACAAATAACAAGTTTTTATTGCTTTGTTATTTTGAAAGAAAATTTTAGGAGAAAATTGAAAAAGATTTAAAATGATTTCCTAAAATTTCTAAAAATAATGTAGGTTTTAAGACGAAAAGTGAAAAGGATATGTATTAAAAAGAATTCTGTTTCCATTCTTCCATTACAAGATCAGGTACTGTACCTGAAATGGGCGACCCCATTGGGACTCCATCAATCTGTAATATTTATTTTGGATCACAGCATCAAGTACAAGTTCATGAGGAATGATAGTGAAAAGACATTCAAAATCAAGACTAAAAAATGCATATCCATCTGGAACCTTGAATTTTCAGATCTTATCCACCAAACTCCAGCTGACGGTGTGTGTTTCCTAAGGTTGTTTCAAAGGTTCTGCGATAAATCGTGAAGTGTAATATAATGGTGATCCAACAAGGGTTTGGACAGGTCTTAAAGGACAATCCGTTTTATGTATCTTGGGAAGCCCATTAAACAAAAATGAGAAATTAAACTTAAAAATGTTTAATACATGGTCTGAAATTGCACTCAATATAAATTTTCTGTAAATAACCAGTCGAAATCAGTGATCCCAACTTTGGCATGTTGAGCTACTGCGCTTGCCCGGCGAAGCGGCCCTCATAGGTCGGTGTGGGCGCGCAATTCGAACCGTGTATAATTAACCATTGGCCAAACGGATTGGTTGAATAATATGGCGCGCTTATTCAAAATTATTGAATCTGCGAATCGATTGTTTACAACAAAGAATAATTTCCAAGTGCATGAAGATATTAGAAATGATTTTAAATGATTATTTGTGTTAAAAAAAGTATTCCTTCCCTTCAATTAAAAACCGATCATTTGGTTTTACTAAGTGCAGATTTATTTTCTAGGATTAAAATAAAAACAGTGAATCTTATGAGAAAATGGAAACAACAAATTATATATTTTTGGAAGCAATAATTTTTTGTTCAATTATACTTTCACATTTCGTGTCGCTTGGCTCAAAATTCTGATTTTCGATATATTAATAGAGTTTTGATGAGTCAAAAAAGCGTTGAGTCCTGTGGAAAAATGGTTAAAGTAAATTGTATAGGTGTTTTCAAAAGCTATAATTTATTTTTTAAACCTAATTTTGTATCTCGTGGCACTTGGCTAAAAATTTGAATTTTCGATGTTTAATAGAATTTGAAATGATTGAAAGAAAAATAGTGAATACCATGGAAAAATGTATACAATAAATTTTGTAGGTATTTTTTTCGTCTTTTTTCATTTGGTCTCTGTGGCTAGTTGTGAAGGGATGAGAAAGAGTAAGAGAAAAATTACTAATAGGTTACAAATGGCAGATTCAAAATGCAAAGAGGAAGAATAAAAGGGCAGAGTAATGAGAGGAATGGTAGTATGAGTAGATGGGAGTAAGATACGAATGTGTAACAGAGAAGGATAGAAAAGAGTTGAAAGAACATAAAGAAGAATTAATATTAGAAGAGATAAATATGGGAGGAGAGAGATGGGCGATAGTGGGAGTTTATGTGAACGGAAGTATAGGGGGGGATGAGGAAAAATACACGTTCAGGAGGGTAGAGGGGAACGGTAATTGATTATGTAGTTGTGAGCGACGAAGTAAGAGAGAAGGTTAAGTAACTACAGGTTGGGAACTATATAGATTCGGCTCACTTTCCCATAATAGTGACAGTACAGGGAGTAATGAGTAATAACAATAAGGCTAAAAAGCAAGCAAAAGTAAAAAGAGCAGGAAGAGGGGATTGGTCAATGGAAGGTAAACAACAGTTCAAAGAAGAAGACAGGAATATCAAAATGGAGGAAGGAAATGTAAACGAGGAAAATGGAAATAATGATAGGAGAAATGAAAGGAGTATTGGAGTGCACAAGCAAAAAAGAAGTTCGTGAGAGAGGGGGTAGAAGTGGATAGGATGATAACTGTAAACAGAAGAAGAAGGATGTGAAAAGGGAAACAAGAAAATGGAAAAAGGGACAAGTAGTGGAAAAGAATATAGGAGAAAAAAGATGGAGTATACTGAGTTTTGTGATAAAAAAAAGAGGAGGAAAATAAAAGGTTTGAAGAAGAGCGGAGAAGGCTAGGACGGAAGAAGAGGTTTTCAGGGTGGGATGGAGAAGAAGAAGGAAAAGAGTATATCTGGATATTGAGATGGTAGACTGAAAATAATATTTTATCAAATTACTAGGAGATGTACAGAGGAAAATTAGGACGAAAGGAAAAGATGGTAGGGAAACGGACGAGAAGAAGGATATTACAAGGGAGGAAATAGTCAAGGTATTAGGGGTGATGAAAGATGGAAAGGCACCTGGTATAGATGAGATCGAAAATGAAGCATGGAAATATGGGGGACAGAATTAAAGGAATGGGCATGGATAATGTGCAATTGAGTCTGGAGAGGAGAGGGGTGGTCAGATTTATGGAAAGAAGCAGTAGTCGTACCAATAATGAAGAAAGGAAAAGGGGAGGAGGTTAAAGATTATAGAGGAGTGACACTAATGCCAACACTGCATAAAGTATATGTGACTGTTTTATGGGAGAGGTTGCAAAAAGAAGTTGTGGAGGAAAAGATAGAGCCACCGAATCAGACAGGGTTTAGAAAAGGGACAGGGGTAATGGACAATATATATATATGTTCTAAACTACTCAGTAAAGAAGAGGATTAAAAGGGAGAAAGGGGCAATGATAGCAGTATTCGTGGACTTGAAGGTGGCGTTTGACTCATTAGACCGAGGCGTGATAGAAAATGTTATGGTTTACTCGGAAGAAGAAATTAAGAGAAAGGACATATACACTGGCATACGCAGACGATATAGTCTTGATGGTAGAGAATGAAGAAAGGATGGCGGGTTCAATTACCGGATTAGTGAAATACTTAGATGGAAAAAAGTTGAATTTAAATTCAGAAAATACAGAGATAATGAGGTTTGGAAAAGGAGGGGAAGAAAGAAAGAATGGAAGAGGAAATAAAAGGGGAAAAATTAAAAGAAGTAAAAGGGTTTAAGTATTTGGGATATACCTTGCAAGCAAATGGAGATCATAGAGCTGATATAAGAGAATGGATAAAAAAAGCAGCAGGGTTAATGAAACAGATATGGGGAACAGGAAGAAGAAGGTTTAAAAAAATTGGAGAAGGAGAATTTGGTTATTTGATATGCTGTTATGGCCGGTATTAGGTTATGGAACAGAGACATGGGGATGGAAAGAAAGGAAAGAGATTGAAAGTTTACAAGAAAGGTAAATAAGGTGGACGCTAGGTGTAGACTGGAGGACGCCGAGATGTGTGGTGAGAGAAGAAGCGCAAAGGTGTAAATTAAGTACTAGAGCAGGAAAGAGGGCATGGAATTTTGAGACGAAGCTGAGGAATGGAAAGGGAGGGGAATTAGCAAGCAAGTGTTTTTGATGGAGGTAGAAGAGAGGAGAGGGAGGGCGATCGAATTAACGAAATGGGAGGAAGAAAGAAACAGAGGAACAGAGGAAAAGAAGAGGTCTGAAAAGGAGGTAGTGCCTCGAAGGAAAATTGTGCCCGATAAGGAACAAGGAGCTTCCAAGAAGAAAAAAAGGAGAATCTCCCAGGAGGCCGTGACCAAGACGCCAGCCACAGGGATGAAATATGTGGATGTATTGAGGGACATCCAGAAGAAGGTTAAGTCTGAAGACCATGGCGTGAATGTCAGGTCTATCATGCAGACGAGGATGGGCGACGTCCTCATTCAGGTGGCTGCCAAGGCACAGGAGCGGCAGCACTTCGGTGATGCCATTTCGGAAGCCATCGAACAAGGCGGGTGTGTTAAACACCTCGTTCCAAGGGCGCAGGTCGTGGTCTACGACTTAGTTGAGACCACAGAGGCTACTGATGTGGAGGCAGCGATGAAAACGGCCCTTTGCGAGCAGCTTGGCTCTCCACCTAGGGTAAGCCTCACCAAAACGAGAAGGAGAGGCTGCATCCTAGCTTTCGTCGAGCTGGATGCGGCCGCTGCTGCCAAAATGAAGAATATTGCCCGACTGAAGGTGGGTTGGGTGAACTGCTGTGTAAAATCACATAGCGCAGAAACCCGGTGCTACAGTTGTCACTCTCTGGGGCACGTCGCCCGAGAATGTGCAGCAGAAGATCGCAGCAAATGCTGCAGGAGATGCCTCGAAGAGAGCCGTAAGGCGGTGGAGTGACAGAATGTGGCAAGACCCCGCCTGCCGGCTTCTGCCAGAAGATAAAAACTCTGGATGGGTAGATTAGAAGATGTAGAAGAAGAAGAAGACCAAGCTGGCAAAACAGAAGAGCGCGGAGGCACGACGAAATTGCCTTATTCCCATGATCCTGAAGTAATGCGGAGGCGGTTCCGGAAACATGGGTTGGCAAGGAAAAGGGGGGCTTTTAGTCAGTAAAAATCTGACTCTACCCAACCTAAGAATCGCCTACCCGTGTAGACGATTGCTAGGCTCGGTGCCTTATGTAAGATTTCCCCTCCTACTACAAAAAAAGGTAGAATGAATATGATAAATCTATTATGGTTTTGCTAGGAGGAGTAGATAAAAAATGGAGAATAGTACGACAAGAGAGAAAGATAGGCAGCCAGAAGGGCAGGGGTGACCAGAGTTAGGGGGAGCAGAGGTATTGATATCGGTAGTGAAAGCTGGAAACAACGTGGTTAAAAAATATAGGGAAGTGACGCTAATGCTTACGCTGTATAACCGACGAAGTTAAAGAAAGAAGTTGAGGAGAAAAATATAGATCCACTGAATCAGACAGTGTTCAGGAAAGTAATATGAAATTTGAAGCTTTTTTTCAAAAGTTATGATTAAAAGATTATGTTATCTTTCATATAATATATTTATCAGAGTTATTTCATTTTTAGTTAAATCCTATTTACACATGCACAGCAAATGCCACTGGATACGTCAGCTGATACAAGTAAATTTCCCAGTGCACACTATATCGCAAAAATTTTCATCTAACTCAAGCTTAGAACATATTCCCCTAAATTAAAGATATATTATATCATCATATTCACCAATAGAATTCAAGATAACGGCCAAGGATAAGAGCAGAGTTTCAGTTCCAAAACAAAAAATATATATATATTTGACAACATATTTCTTCAAAACTGATTTCACTATTCATGCAATTTTTTAGGTTTCAGGCAAAGCTAAATTTTACTTTATGAAGATAACGGCCTATTTGATAATTTCCTAAATATCTTTTCAACTAGGTTGAATAATTATTCCCAAAATTGCTTCGAAATATTCCAGATTCTTTTTTTGGCAATTTTGGAAAAAAATTTTAAGTGTTTCAAAATATTTTGAAATATTCTGTGGAAATTAGTTTTTCAAAACGAAGAATCACTACAAATATTGTCAGTAAACTTAGGAAAATTTTGTATTACCCCAAAAACTTTGAAAATCCTTGAAAAGCTTCTGCACGGTTTGTTCGGAAATGTTGAAAAATCTAAATTTAGTTTTTAATTTTGTGAAATATTTCTGAATTTTGAATTATTCCTCGCATTTTTGCGGGAAATCTATATATTTTCAAAAATAATTCAAATCTTTCCTAAGATTCTCTTGAAATCTTTCAAAGTTTTCAATAAGCTTCTGCAATTTTTATTCAAAACCTTCAAAAATCTAGAATTTATTCAATTTTTCAAATCTTCTTGAATTTTGAATTATTTCCCAAATTTTTAAAAAGCACGTACGTATGTTTTAAAATAATTATATTTTTTTATTTGTGAAAAATCTTTAAAAAGAAGAAAAATTGCCCCAAAATCTTCCATGTTTTTTTCAATATTTTTGGAAATTTTCCAGAATATTATAAAACCTTTCTGAATTGATTGAAAAAATCAGTTTTCTGAAATCGAAAATTATTTGACATTTTTCCAGGAATCTTAAAAAAAAATATATTCTCTTGAAATGTCCCGAAATTCCTCAAAATTTGTTTAATCTTCTGTACTGAGAATCTTGAAAAATCTACATTTTTTCCACAAAACCTTAAAATTTATTAATCTAAAAAAAAATTCCTTTTTTCTAATGATGTGAATTGTTTGAATCAAAAATAGGCAAGCAGTATACTTTGACGTGTTTTGTGCCTTCGCTGGCTTAGTTACAAGTTAGTTGCAAGTGGTCTGAATAAGGCTTATCTCGTGGATTATCGTAAGGGGTGATAGTGTCGATGATTCCTTCTAGTAATGAGACGAGAAGACCAGATTTCTCCCGGTAACGGAGAAGGTAGTGGTTAGAAGTTCGAAAAATGAACTGATGACGATTCCTTTGACGCGTCAATTCAAAGATTCTTCAAAGCATTTTAATTACATGAATTTTTCTCTACAACATAATTTTTCAATTAAATTATTTTAACTCTAATATTTCAAGCAGGGTATCGGCCGATCGGAACATTTGAACTCCTAACGAACAAAACGTGGCTGAAGGCTGGTGACCTTCTCGGCATAAAACACCAATCAATTGCGAACTTCAGACGATGAATCGAGACTGGGTGTTTGGAATTCTAGAGTAGTGAATGATCTTAAGGTAAGAGAAGTACGAGAAACTATGCACGTATGCAGGGCCGCATTTAGGGTTGTGGGGCCCCAAGGCCAGGTAGAATGTAGGGGCCCTTGAGCGGTGACCAGAGACTGGCTTCTATAAAAAAAAAGGTCATCGAAGTAGGAGCCGATGGAGAAGCGTGTGCATGGAAAATTTTCAATTGTTTCCGCATTGGTGGGGGCCCTGGGGCCATGGCCCCGCTGGCCCCTGTACTAAATGCGGCCCTGGACGTATGGAAACTACATATTTATAAAGGTATAAAGGATAAGGAAGTTTTCATCGATCAAGACTCAACGAGAAAGGAAAGGGATGTGCAGAGAATGCTGAACGACAGGACTGGAAGGGAGAGGAGTCAAGGGAGATCGGCGAAGGTAGGATATCGGAAAATAGAAAAAGACGATAAAATGTGGGTGTCGGATGAGGAGAAAGAGGTGTTGAAGGAAGTGCAGTGGAATTTGTTTCGTAGACAGTAGGGGGGGTGGGGGTAATGCAGGATAGAGGAGTAGTGGAGGTGTTGTATTGGGACGTAGCAGAGATAAGGAAGATGGATGAGGAGTTCTGGAGTTATATACAAGAATTTGATGTTGTGGGACCGGTAGAGACGTGGGTAGAAAGGAAGGAATGGGACAGAGTAGAGCAACAGTTGCCAAGGGGGTATAAGTGGAGACTCCAGGAGGCGGTCAGAGTGAAGAAAAAAGGAAGGGCTAGTGTGGGAATTAATACGGGGGTTAGAGATGGGTTAGAGAAAGAAGTTCGTGGAGAGGAAGAGAGGGTGGGAGTGCAAATGAGGGAAGTAAAAATACGAGGGAGAGGGTGTTAGTTTGTGACAGTGTACAATAAGGATGGGATAGAAAGAATTAAAGAAAGGGTGGAAGAATTGCTAGGTGAAAGAGAGGAGGGTATGGTGAGACTTGGTTTGGTTATTTTAATGCGAGGATGGGAAGGAGAGGGGGCCTTTACAGGGAAGGGGAGAGCTTAGAAAGGAATTCGAAGGATACGATAATAAATAAGGAGGGGGAGATTCTAAGGGACTGGATGAAGGATAGAGGGCGGGCAGTGGCGAATGGTATGGAAAATGGGGACGAAGAGGGGGAATACACATATGTAAGTAAGGTGGGGGTATCGGTGATAGACTATGTGGTAATGAATATGCAAGGATGGAAGGAGACGGGAAAATTCGCAGTAGAGCCATTAAGTCTGTGGATAAGAGGTGAGGGTGGCGGAAGAAGAAAGGAATGTTGAAGCCGCTGTGGGATAAGGAATGTAAAAAGATGAAAAGGAAGGTGAAGAGGAAGTATAAGAAGTGGAGAGAGGTAAGAAGGAAGAACAGGAAAAGGAGGAAGATCTGGAAGAGGAGTTAGCAAATGTTAAGGCAGAGGGGGACGTCTGGAAGATAATAAATAGGTTTAGGAAGCGTAGGGCGGGGGTCAGTGAGAAGAGAGGCAGTGAGGAGTGGAGGGAATTTTTCAAAGAATCTTTCCAGGGCTCAGATTCAAGGAAGACGGAGGGGGGAAGTAGAAGAACGGGGGAGGCAGAGATGGAGGAGTTGAATGACGAGGAGATAGAGAAGCAGATAAGAAAGTTGAAAAGGTGAAAAGCAGCAGGGCTGGATGGGGTGGAGAACGAAGCATGGCTGTTTAGTACACAATAGGTTAGGGAGAGGCTGAAGGAGGTAGTGAAGAAAGTACGGAGGGGCAAGGGATTCCGAGGAGGGTGGAGGAAAGGGTTAATAGTGCCACTGTATAAGAAAGTGGATAGAGATAGGAAGGAAAATTATAGAGGGATTACGCTAATGAATACGGCGTATAAAGTATACGCGATGGTGGTGGCAGAGAGACTGCGGAAGGATGCCGAGGGGAAAGGAATATTGCCGGAGACGCAGGCGGGATTTAGGGCGGGTAGGAGTACTGTCGACAAAATTTACGTGCTGCAGCACGTGGTGGATAGAGAATTAGCGAAGAAGGGGACGAGAGTGTACGCGTTTTTTGTGGATCTCAAAGGCGCGTTTCCGTCGGTGGATGGGGGGAGGTTGTGAGAGGCGATGGAGAATAGGGTAGTAGAAAGAGGCCTAATTGAAAGGGTAAGGGAGATACATGAAGAGACCAAAGACAAGGTAAGAGGAGGGGAAGGGATTTCAGAGGGATTCTGCATGGATAGGGGGTTAAAGCAGGGTGTCCACCAAGCCCAACGCTTTTTGCGATTTTAATTGCGGATATGGAAAGTAAGCTGGAGGCCGGGGTGGTAGGAGGAGTCAGGATAGGAGGGTTTAGAATTTGGTCACTAGCGTATGCAGATGACATAGTGTTGCTGGCAAGCAGCGAGGAGGCCTTAAAGGAGATGATGAAGAGGTTGATAAGATACCTGGATAAAAAGGGGTTAGAGCTGAATGCGGAAAAGTCCAAGGTTATGGTGTTCAGAAAAAGAGGGGGAAGGGATAAGGGAAGGGAGTGGAAGTGGAAGTGGAAGGGAAAGGAGGTGCTGGAGGTGAAAGAGTTTGTGTACTTGGGCTTCGTGTTTCGGAGGAATGGGGGAGTGGATGGTCACATAAAAGAGAGAGTGAGGAGGGCAGATGATTTTGGACGGAGAATGAAATTGTTTGATTCGCTGATGATGAGTGTGCTATTGTATGGAGTAGAGGTGTGGGGGTGGAGGGAATGTGAAGAGGTAAATAGAACGCAGGAGAGGTATGTAAAGTGGACCCTGGGGTTGGCAAGGAACACGCCTAACTATATTGTCAGGAAGGAGATGGGGAGAACGAGGCTAGGAATTTTAGCAGGGAGCCGGGCGTGTAAATATGAGGAAAAATTTTTGGAAAAGGGGGGAAGTAGGCTGGTTAATTTTGATTCAAATTTAATCTTTTTTAGTTTGAAAATTCGACTTTTTGGTTGAAAATGTTAAATTTTCAGTTAAAAAGTAAATTATTAAACAAAAAATCGAATTTTCAAAGAAATAAGTAAATTTTCAATGCAGAAAGCTGCATTTTTACACACTAGATTAATTTTAATAAAGTTTTTAAATTATCAAAAAAAAGATACATTTTCAATTGAAAATGAAATAGTTCAATTTCTAATTAAGAAATTATTCTCCACTGGAAAATACGAATTTTCAATAATACAGTTAAACCTCCAACCAGAGAAATGAATTTTTTACTGAAATAACAGCATTCTCAACCAAAAAATGACTTTTTTACAAAATTTTTGAATTTTCTGCGAAGTAAATTAATTTTTCAACAAATTACAGAATGGTTGAAAAGAATTGATATTACCTAAAAAAGCATAAGGTTGTCGACTATTGTTTTTGTTTATTTGAAAAATGTTATAACAATAAACGTGTCGAAAAAAAGTTAAATCCAAGAATTATATTTTTAATGGATTGAAAACAAGGCAAACGGACGTGAAATGCGTAGAAATTAATTCACAAATACTAATTGAATATGAATTATTGGTTCTGAAATGAAAATTATTGCTATTGAAAATATCCATAAAAAGATGCGCATGTTTGTAGCTTGATGATATGCAATCCTGAATCTTCGTAAAAAATCAATATTTATCATTTTTATAAACAAATTACGTTATCAAGCCTCAAGACCATCATTTTCAGTTCGGCTTCCTAAAATTCTAAACATCTTTTAAGCTAAACTGAAGTTTTCCTTGTAAAATCCTCTAAGATGAAAAAAAATTGTTAGATATTTTTTGGATATGTTCTCGAAATATCCAAGAATCCTTTCAAATATAATTTAATTGCATACATTTTCCAAAGCTCACTAGAGATGCCTTAAAATCTTAGGTCATCCTACAAAATTCTTTGAAACCCCTTGACATCTTTTTCTCATGCTGACAAACTTTGTACTTTTACTTTCCTTCAACAGTTTAAATAATAGTTTCATAATTCCTTTAACGCCGTCTTATATTTTCTTCTCTTCTTCTCTTCTTCTATTCTGATTTTATCTTTACTCTCCTTGACTATTCGTGTAACTTTCCTCTTTTTGTGTCTGTAGTGATTTTTGAACCTATTTCTCTCCTCGTCTCCATGTTCAGAGTTTTGTGCGCTTCTTTATTTCTCTTTGGGCTGCCTCAACCTCATCATTCCGTCATGCATTACCAGATTTTCTTCCTACAACCGCAGTACCACATACTTCGGTCGCAGTTTTAACAATGATATCCCGTAACAAAGTTCACGCGCCCTCTATATCTTTATTGCTTATAAGCACTTCCCACGTTGCCCTATATATGCGTTCATTTAACCTCTTTTGAAACTTTATTCGCACTTCCGGTTTCTGCAAATTTTCAATTTTTATTCGCGTTTGTTTCGTTTTTTTTTTTTTTTTTGTTCTTTTTGTTCTCCATCCACGCCCTAAGTTTATTTTAGAGACTAAAAGGTAATAATCAGTATTGTATTCTGAACCCCTCAAGATATCGCCAAGTCGAACTCAAGTCGAAGCATTATTACTCGGGCTTCTCGATCGCGTTTGTTGGAGACATGAAAATAAGCTCGGTTTTGAGAAGACCCAAAGTCAATTTAAAACTAAAAAAGATTTTGAAAAGTAAAAAACTTAATTTTGATTTTTGAAGATTTTGAAATAAATTTTTGAAGCTTTTTATTTATCTCTAAAGGTTTTGAGAGAATATTTAAAATGATCGAACTTCACTCAGGTAAGTTCTTTTGATCTTACAATTATACTTCCCGCCTCGTTTCTCGAGATTACTGTTGTAGATGTTCAGAGACGACAATTTTCTGTGTACCATTTTATTTGAAAAATAATATTAAGAATGGTACAAAACTAAGTTTTATTTCTCAGTATCGCATTTAAAAACTTTCGTTTGATGCGGTAATCGGTCGATTATAGAAACGCGCAAATACTGACGATTTTAAAGACCAGCCTACTGTATTCCTTATTGTACTCAAATCTAGCCCATTTTTGAAGGCTATCGAAGTAGAAGCATGTCTGGTGCCGTGAGCAGTAAATTTCTTGTCAATACCACATTGCGAAAGAAATGATTTTATCCCCCGACTAAGCATCTGTGAACACACCGCTTTATGAGGTTTTTTATTTGAAATAAACAGCTTTTTTGAATCTTTCCTTAATTTGCTTGTAACATTCAAATAATGCTGAAGTGTCCTTGCCAGACCAAGTTCTGGTTTATCTTCAAAGAATGGTAGAATCAAGCATGGTTGGCAGCTTCCTATTTTAGAAGTCTTGATAAGGGCATCGATTCTGGTTTCAGCTCCTGTTGCCGAAAAATTGATCATATCAATGTCAATGAGTGAAAAGGTTTGAACTCGGTGTTCCGTTCCCAGAGCTAGTAAAATTAATAAATTTTCTGTCAGTTGTTGAAAAGTAAGTGAGTTGAGTGGGAACCAACTGGCAGCTTTATCTAGCACTGGTGTAACATCCCAAGTTTTTGAATATCTTGGTCGAGGGGGTTTGAGTCTGAAGATACCTTTAAAGAATCGAGTTATCATGGAATCTGAGATAGTTTTTAGTGAAATTCAAGCTATCGCTGATCTTGTCGTATTTAATGTGCCGTAAGATGCACCTTTATCGAAACTCTCGGTCAGAAATTTTAGAATTGCGTTAGTTTCCTGACGAAAAAGATTTAATCCCTTTTTGTTACAAAAAGCCCACCAATCTTTTAAAGCGCTGTCATATTGCTTACTGGTGGACTCCGACAGTGACGCCAACAAGATGTTGCTCGTTGCCTCTGGAAGATTTTTCTCTACGTAAGTTTCCCTGATAGCAGCCCTGCAACCAGAGTAAGAGAAGTTGCCAATGGATGTTGTAGGGTTCTGCAAAGAGACAAAAGTAGTCTTGACTTGGGTGGACAAATTAAAGGTTCGCCTATGAGCATGGATTGAAAAAGTGGGAACCAAGGCTGTGATGTCCACATAGGAACTATTACAGTCCCATAGGCCTCATCTGTTGCAATCTTCCTCAACGTTCTTAATATCATTGAGAACAAGCAAAAATAAATTATATAAATAATAATAAAATAAAAATAATAAAATAAAGCAAAATAAATCACATCAAGAATTGAGATTTGTTGCAAATAGGTCTATTCCAGGACGGGGAAAATTTTTAAAAATCTTTTGAACCGCGTAATCTGCCAATTCCCATTCAATATCGACGTTTTCAACTCTGGATTCTCTATCCGCCTCTATATTGTCCTTTGAGGCAATATAGGATGCATAAATCCAAATTTTTCGATTTTCGCACCATTTCCACATTTTTCTGCTTAGTAAATGTAGATGAGGATATTGAATTTCCCCCATTTTATTAATGTATGCAATTGCAGTCGTGTTATCAATACGCAAGAGGATCTCACAGTCGAAAGATTGTGATGCAAAAGTTCGAAGAGCCCAAAAGGCTGCTAGAAGTTCAAGAGAATTGATATGTAACTTTTGCTCCTCTGTATTCCAAAACCCATGAGCTGTCTCACCTTTATAAAATGCACCCCAGCCTGAAGTGGAAGCGTCAGAAAAAATCTCTTTCTGAAAGGAAAACTGTCTTATAGGGCTTTCTGCTGAAGGTAAATTTTCCTTCCACAAATTCAAATCATCATCTAAGGCAGTTGACAAAAACAATTGGTCGTCAAAATTTCCATTAGCCAATATCAGAGCTTGATACTTGGCTCTTTATAAACTTTTGGTATACCCCATTCCGTAAGGTACAGCTGGACAACTCGATACTAAGTTTCCTATTAATTGAGCAAACTACAAAGAACAGTACTACAAAGTAAAATACTTTTTTCTCAAAAAAGAATTTGTTAATGATAACAAAGTTTCTCGTTTTTGTAATGGTAACCCTGCAATCATTGTTTTCGAATTTAGATAAAATCCTAAAAATTCAGAAATAATGCTTGGATTTAAATTTCTTTTCTCGTAATTTATTAAAAATCCCAGAGATTATAGTAACGTGATCTAAATAGACTATTGATGTCAGACCTCTGCTTCTTAAGAAACTGGCCACCGGTTTCATAATCTTCGTAAAAACATAGGGACTGATATTGAGACCAAATGGTAGGCAATTAAATTCATAAAGAATGCCTTCAAAAGAAAATCGTAAAAATTTTCTATAATTTTTGTCGATTGGCACAAGAAAATAAGCATTCTTCAAATCTATGTGGCTCATGAAACAATTTTTTGTCACCAATTTAGAAGCTGTTCGAAGGCCTTCGATCTTAAAGTGAGGCACCTCTACAAATTTATTCAGCTTTTTTAAATTAAAAATGAATCTTTTTGATCCATTCGTCTTAGTGACAAGAAAAAAGGGTGTTAAAAATTCTCCCTTTTCTGAAATGCAAGGAGTTATCGCTTTCATTTCTAATAACTCCTTTATTTCGGCGTTCAAGGCAATTACCTCATCATTTGTCCAATTTTGAGGTGGAGGCGGAAATATTTGTTGAGGTTTCCGCATAAACGGAATTTTATAACCTTTAACGCACTGAAGGACAAATTTATCAGAAGTGATCTTCTTCCAAGCCTCAAAATAGTATTTCAACCTCCCAGCTAAACGTACCTCTATTTCCGATTCGTTCGAGTCGATGGTCGGTATTTCCCTGATGTTTGATTCTGATGGTGTCCTCGAAAAGTTTGGTGATGCGGTTGATGAGACTTCCGGATATTTGGATGTGTCATCCGAGATTTTTGATTGTTACTCGTCCACGATGACCCTTGATACTTCGTTGACGAGCTCTTCATGTTTAAAGAACTGGCGCTTTTATTGTAAGGTCTTTTTGGCACTGTTGATGGCTTACTAGTTTTCACTAGTTTTTCTAATAAACTTGCTTCGTTGATTTTTTCTGTTATATTATCGCCAAACAGAAAATTTCCTCTTTCTGTTTTATCTGAAATAGATTTCACGGACTTACTAAATCCGGGGGCGATAAAAGCCGGTCTTGCTACGGTTTCACTATAATGAAGATCTGTTATTAGTTGGCCTGCATCTGATAAGAGTTCCAACAGTTTCATCACGTCCAACTGCTCTTCAGATTTTTCTAAAAGCAAATTCATTGCTGATCCTACAGCTGATAGCTTGATCTTGATAGCTTGTTCGCTCATTGAGAGCAGCATTACGGGATTGACTTCGGGGGGGTCTAATAAAATATTCCCTTTTCTGGGATATTTTTTAAGAAGTTCTCCTTCAACCTCAGATTTTAAGCCCACAGTAAGCCAAAATTTCCACCTTGACACGATATCAGGATGTAATTTTACTTTCGTCATGTTTCTCCGCCATCTTTTCTCTATCCCTCTCGTCCGACTTGTTCGTCCGACCTCTGGTTCGACAGCAAACACAAAGAAACGAATGAGGTCTATGGAGGTGAACATAGTAAGGGAACTCCAGGAAATTTTTGGCTCTAAAGATTGTGACAACAAGCTGAAAGTAGCGGTACTACAACAGTAATCTCGAGAAACGAGGCGGGCAGTATAATTATTATTTTTTCAGTTCAAAATTCAACTATCTGGTTGAAAATTTGTCTTGTTGAATCAAAAATTCAACAATTTTGTTAAACTAGAGGTGGGGAACTTTATAGATTCGGATCACTTTCCCATACTAGTGATGGTAGAGGGAGAAATGAGTAATAACAAAAAGGCTAAAGAGGAAGCAAAAATAAAAAGAGCAGGAAGAGGGGATTAGTCAATGGAAGGTAAAGAACAGTTTAAAGAAAATTTCAGGAATTTCAAAATGGGGGAAGGAAATGTAAACGAGGAAATGAAAATAATGGTAGGAGAAATAAAAGGAGCTTCAGAGTGTTCAAGCAAAAAAGAAGTTAGTGAAGGAGGGGATAGAAGTGGATGGGATGAGGATTGTAAACAGAAGAAGAAGGAAGTGAGAAGGGTATTTAGAAAATGGAGAAAAGGGACAAGTAGTGGAGAAGAATATAGGAGAAAAAAGAAGGAGTATACTGAGTTGTGTGATCAAAAAGAAGAGGAGGAAAATGAAAGGTTTGAAGAAAAAGCGGAGAAGGCTAGAACGGAAGAAGAGGTTTGGAAGGTGGTAAATAAAGAGAGAAGAAGAAGGAAAAGAGTAAACCAGGATATTGAGATCATAGAATGGAGAAAATATTTTATGGATTTACTAGGCGGGGTAGAGAAGAAAGTTAGGAAAGGAGGAAGAGATGGTAGGGAAACAGATAAGGAGGAGGACTTTACAAGAGAGGAAATAGTCAAGGTATTAGGGATGATGAAAGATGGAAAGGCACCAGGTATAGATGAGATTCCAAATGAAGGAGAGGAGAAAAGTGGCCAGAGTTATGGAAAGAAGGAGTAGTGATACCAATAGTGAAGAAAGGCAAAGGGGAGGATGTTAAAGATTATAGAGGAGTGGCACTAATGCCAACACTGTATAAAGTATATGTGACTATTTTATCGGAGAGGTTAAAAAAAGAAGTTGTGGAGAAAAAGATAGAGCCACCGAATCAGACAGGGTTTAGAAAAGGGATGGGGGTGATGGACAATATATATGTTCTGAACTACTTAGTAAATAAGAGGATCAAAAGGAAGAAAGGGGCAATGATAGCAGTGTTCGTGGACTTGAAGGCGGCGTTTGACTCATTAGACCGAGGCGAGATAGAAAAAGTTATGATGAAAAAGGGGATAAGAGAGGGATTAATAAAGAGAGTATCGGAAATTTGTAGAGAGACAAAAAGCAAGGTAAAGGTAGGAGAGCAAGTGGGAGATAGTTTCTGGTTGGTGAGAGGGGTAAGGCAAGGATGTCCTCTGAGCCCGCTTTTATTTAACATATTAATATCAGACTTGGAAGAAGAAATGAAGAGAAAAGGGTGGGGAGGAGTTAAGATAGGAAACGAAAAGATATATACACTGGCATACGCAGACAATATAGTGTTGATGGCAGAGGCTGAAGAAGGGATGGCGGGCTTAATTACCGGATTAGAAAAATACTTAGATGGAAAGAAGTTGAATTTAAATGTAGAAAAGACAAAGATAATGAGTTTCAGAAAAGGAGGGGGAAGAAAAAAAATGGGCGAGAAGATGGAAGGGAAAAAAATTAGAAGAAGTAAAAGAGTTTAAGTATTTGGGATATACCTTGCAAGCAAATGGAGATCATAGAGCTCATATAAGAGATAGGATAAAAAAAGCAGCAGGGGTAATGAAACAGATATGGGGAATTGGAAAAAGGCGATTAAAAAAAAATTGGAGAAGGAGAATGTGGTTATTTGATACGCTGGTATGGCCGGTATTAGGTTATGGAGCAGAGATATGGGGATGGAATGAAAGGAAAGAGATGGAAAGTTTGCAAGAAAGGTATATAAGGTGGACGCTAGGGGTAGACTGGAGGACGCCGGGATATATGGTGAGAGAAGAAGCGCAAAGGGATAAATTAATTACCAGAGCAGAAAAGAGGGCATGGAATTTTGAGACGAAGCTGAGGGAGGGAAAGGGAGGGGAGTTAGCGAAAAGGTGTTTGATGGAGGTAGAAGAAAGGAGAGGGAGGGCGATTGAATTAACGAGATGGGAGGAAGAAAGGAGGGACTTCTTTAATGTTAGAGATATAGAAGACGGGACTGGAGTCAACTATGAAGAAGTGGAAAAAAGGGAGAGAGAAATACAATTAATAGAAAGATGGGGGATGATTGAGGAATCAAAATATAATATATGGTATAAGATGATAAAAAAAGAAGGAGAACCAAAGTATTTAGAAAAGGGATGGGGAGAGAAAAGATGGACAAGAATAGCAAGATTTAGATTGGGAAACGAGGTAAGGGCAAGTATGTATTGGGAAAAGAAAGATAACAGGAAGTGCAGAATATGTGAATGGGAAGAGGAAACATGGGAGAATGTATGGGAAGGATGTAGAAGAGGAATGGAAGATAAAGGAAGCTGGCAAGAGAATTTAGTAAGGATTCTAGGGGAGGATGGTTTGGGGGAAGAGTGGATGAAGGAGTTGGAGGATGCTAGGGGAGCAATTGAAAAAGAATGAAAGAATGGATGCAAAAAATGGCAAAATGGAGGTACAAGAGAAGTGAAAGAAAAAGGAAACGGAAGTCGCCCAAATTAAATTAGAAGCGTAAAGAATTGTAAGTAATGATTATGTAATAGCATAAGTAATTTGGCAAAAGTAGATTTAAGGCGATAGATATAAGATTTTATGTAAATAGGTTTAAATAATTGTAAATAGTAAGGTTAAGCTCTTATAAAACATGTAGAGCGAAGTGTTGTAAGAAATGGAAGTCATGTAAACCCTTAGGGGACACATTATGAATAAAGAACAACTATTTTGTTAAAAATTCATGTATTTTGTTAAAAAAAATTTTTTCTAACAAAATGATTCATATTATTTGAAACTTAATCTTCTGATTCAAAAATTCATCACTTTGGTTGAAAATTCAACTTTTTTGTTGAAAATCCGTTTTTTTTGTTAAAAATTAATTTTTTCAATTGAAAGTATAACTATTCAATTTTTTGGGTGGAAAATTGACATTTTTGGTAGAAACTTTAGGTATTTTTAGAAGATTGATTTATTTTGCAATGTTTTGCTCTGTTGTGTTGAAGGATGTTTAGAATAAACGTCATGGATTAAAATAAATGTTTGCGTTTTGCGGCAAATACGAATTACTTACTTCTAGTTAGTTAATTTATTTTGCTTTTTAATTACATAAAGCCTTCTGAACAATCTAATATTATACAATTAAAAATTTGAAACCTTTAAAATTCAAAGATTTGAAGATCAGGCATTGCAAACCAAATTATTTGAAATATTCAAAATTAAATATTTTAAGTATTCAAAACTAGAAATTTCCAAAAATTTTAAATCCAATCGTTTTCAATTGGGTATCCATTAATTATTCTGAATTCTGAATTTAAAATAACAAATCAATAAAAACTTGTTATTTGTGACATCTGTTTTACGGAAAAAAGTTTACATTACTATGTAAACACAAAGCAGACAACCTAGAAATGAAGTATGTCGAATCGTACCATCTCACGTCTTGAAACTAAAAAATGAGGTTCTTTCTTACCACTTGAATTTGGTGCAATATTTACTTAATGGACCAATAAGAAAGGTTTTGAAATCATTTGAAATTTTACAGTGTAGGGAATTTTATTAATTTTTTTAGAAACGTTTCAAGAAAATAACCATTTTTTCTTAAGACTCATAGGAAAATTGTAAATGCTTTTCCAGTTTCAAAAATAATTTCAAAAGAAGACTGAAAAAGATTTCAAAAGATTTTTAACACAGTATTCTTTTTTGAAGCCTTTGAGCGAAAATTTTATAAGCTTCTTTGAGATTTTTGAAACGTTTCCGAATAATAAAAATATATTGTAAGATTTTTTGGAAAATTTGAAGTGATTTTTTTCATTTTAAGAGAATATTTGAGAAGATTTTTAAGAATTTTAAATTGATTCCCAAATTTTTTGAAGAAGAACTTGAAAGATTTGTAAGCACTTTCTTTAAATTTGCTGGATTTACAAACAATGGCATCATTTTGAAAGATATTCCAAAGATTAAAAAAAAAGTTAAAAATAATTTCAAATTTTAAAGGATTTCAGGAAGTAAACAAAAATTTATATTCTTAATGTTTCAAAAATAAAGTTTTGAAGATTTTTAAAGATTTTCCAGGTTGTATCATAAAATTTTTTTTCGTAAAGCCCCTAGGAAAATTTAAAATGGTTTTTATTCTCAAAAATTGATTTGAAGGGAATATTTAAAAGACTTTACGCAATTTCTTTTGATCCAAAAGTATTTTTTTAATTTTAAGAAAAATGCGAATCATTTGAAAGATACTTGAGAACATAGAAACAGTCTCGAAAAAGATGTCTAAAAATTGGAAGACTAAAAAGTCCCAAAAAATAAAATAAAACTGATAATCTGCAATTTTTATTTAAAATCTTTAAAAACCTACACTTTATTTAATTTTCTCCAATCTTTCTGTATCTTGAATTATTTCCCAAACTTCTTAAAACTATTAAGGAATGTTTTATAGTGATTCTAATTTTAATTTAAAAAATTATCTTCTCTCAACATGGTACAAATTTGAATCCGGATAGTTCTATCTTGACCCACTTACAAGAAAGAAGAAAATACATTTGTAGAAAATGACTTTACAAAAAAAATAACATTTATACTAAATTGGAAAAATTATTCAGAAACAAATTTTAAAAATAAAATTCTAAAAACTTGTCAGGAATGGATATACTAGATAAATAATCGTTAATGAACCTTGCAATAAGTTAATGTTAACAATAACCTGCTTAATGATGGCAAACTTTGTTAACTATAGGAGAGAAAATTTAATAAATTTTAGATTTATACATTTTTCTAGCCTTTTTAATGAAACTATGAAATCGTAAAACTTGTTTTTAAAAAACTCCTTATCTCTACAGAAGTCGTGAGTTTCATAATTTTCATGAACATGTGGTTCGAAGTTGTATGCATGAGTCTGATAGACAGAAAAAAAACGAATTCTAGAATGAGGGAATCTCAAATAAATATTTTAGTACCCTTTATAGATTTTGCTATATTTTTTCGATTTCTGTGGCGGTAGCAATTCACAATTATTCATGAAGATATTTTAATCAAGATTTTCGGAAGCAAATCAAAAAATTCAATTCAAAAAACTCAGTTTGAAAATTTAAATATTCTATAAGTATTATTTTTTAATTTGTTCTCAAAAGTATTGAAAGCCAACCAAAAACATATTAATAATTTATTCCAAGCAATAAACAAACAGAAGTTTTTTTTATTTGAAAAAATTATGCACTTGCCTTCAATGTACGGTTCTCCTCTTATCTTGTTTATTTCAGTTTCGTGTTGGGTATGTGCATTTGTTCTATTTTCTAGACCCCTCCACGTGGTAAGCATGACGTGCTTTGGCTTATAAGTGGGGGAAAAAGACTTGGTATATAAGACGCGACTGAAACGTCAGAGGTTCAGTCTATTTTTTACAAAAAAAAATTAAAATGACAATTTCAATTATTGCCTCCTTCGTTCTAATGGCTTTCCTCGTTTTATATGTGGAGTTTGCTGGCTCGTGCCCTATGGGTTGTGGGGTTGATGCTTCATGGTGTTGCGACAGTTGCCATCGAACTAGTGAGTCGAAAAATGATTAATAATTGAACCATGATATGCGCGCGCCTAATATATTTGTATTTGAAGTATTATATATATATAGGCACGCATAATATTTTTCTTCTGTGAAGTGATTTGTTCAAAATATGTTTATTACTTTCTTGCAAGCAGGTCGACATAGAATTATTCGGTATTAAAATTAATGCATGTTGAAAAAATGTTTTTTTTTGCATATGGATCGGATTCGCCTTTGCTATACCATTTAAGTGTCCTAAACTGTAGGTCAAGTTCGTTTGAGTCCACTTCTTTCTGAGATTCAAAAATTCCATGTATGTGCATTAGGGTGGTCCAAAAATGCATTGGAAAAATTTTTTTTCGAATTTTTATCGGGACACCCCATAAATTTGTTCGAGTCCACCCAAAAATGAACCCATTTTTTTTGTTTCGAAAAAAAAATGATATTTAGGGATGGCGCAAGCCCCATGAAGTTCAACATGTATTTCCCATAAGAAAAAAAGACGTTTTTGTGAATCTTACTCAGAATCCTTAATATTATCTCAATCGAGTTGAAACTCAACATTTCTCTTGGCAATTAGCCATAGAATACGAATAAAATATCATTTTTCGAATATCACCCCCATAAGTCTGTTTTATAGGGTCCCAAGGAAACCCCATAAGTGAAAAAATGGGTTTTGCGAGTTTCTGGCGCTAATTATGATTTTTTTGCGGCTTTTTTGATGCTAGAAAGATGCGGATTTTTTTTGAATTTCTAGCTATTTGTCCAATTTTCATGTGTACTGAAGTAATAATAAATTCAAGGTAACAAAATAATTGTTTAATTTATTATACTTATTAATAATATTATAATTGAATAATGCTAGGAAGATGCGGTTTTTTTTTTGTTTTCTGGCTTTTTGTTTAATTTTCATTTGGAGTGAAGTAATAATGAATTGAAGTTAACAGAAAAGTTGTTTAAACAATCTAATATTGTTTATAACTATCTCTTCTCAGATAAGTGCTGAAAAGGAAAAATATTATTTAAAATATATTTTTCTCTAATGTTTATTTATTAATTATTAGTAATTGGGCAGATGAAACAAAGTGAAAGCTTTTAGAAAAAACCGCCACTTTCTAGCACCTCAGGCTCCTGCGTCACATCCATCGGACCCTCCAACTCCTCACACACACTCCGGTTAAATTTTTGTTCATTTATCTCCATGCTGTTCTCGCGAATAGCTATGCAAATGTAAGCCCACTCACGCAGAGCCCCGCATGCGGGGGTAAGGTCTGCATACTCTAGAAGGCGACCTGGTATCCTAGAGACACCGTTTGGAACACCAGACCCTGGTGCCATGCACTCTTCGGCTTCTAGGTCCATGGATGTGGACCTTCACGGGTTTTCATTGTTTTTCGCCATTTACTCAAAATTTGGAGGTGTACGAGCAAAACGCACAACGCATTTGGCTCTAGCGCGTCAAAATACACTGAAATAATGTGTGAAAAACTCACAAGGATACTTTCTAACATTTACCAACGTCCATAAATGCGATTTTCAGCTATTTTTCACGTTTCACTGGTGCACCCATCCAGATCTATAGTCCGATAAGACCCATAAGCACTCTCTTTCCTTATCAACCACAGACAGAGTGAAGTGCCTAATGATATAAGAATATTATGAGCATGTTGTGATTAGGAGTTCGTCTCTCAACAGCCGAAAGCAATCTGTTGACAGATATTAAGCGTTTTTATCCGCTAGATTTTTCTCATTCATTCTTCATATGGTATGGCCATTCTAAACGCCTTCTGGGCTGCTGAATCTTTGCTACTGTCTTTGGTTGAATGAGGTCATCTACCTCCGAAGGGTGTGGTGGTGCTGGATCATTATTACGTCACGCAAGAATATTAATTGCCGCTGCTTGATCTTACATTGCATCTTTCTGCAACTGGTGTCTAGTAACGACGTTTTTCCATGCCAAATCAACCTGTTTTTTTATCTTCATTGCTCTCTCTTCTGAGATGTGTAGATGACTCCTGATATCCTTCACCTTGGTGATGAAATACTTTGCAGCAAACTTTGTCTTGACGTTGTATCCTTTTTTTCCTTTCATTTCAAACTTTACACTTTGATAATAGGGGCGCACTAATTCCTCTTTCAATGTGATATTCCACTTAATGCTCTTTCACAGCATTTTTGTTGAAGTCGTTGGAATTTGATTGCTTACGCTAGCCAATGCATCCTCAGTAGGTATAGTTTATATTACACTATTTACCGCTTGTCGGAGATGACCCTGCTGGCCAGCTGCTTGATTATTCAGATCTGCCAGACCATTTTGCAGCTCTCCATCACCACTGTCCCGCATACTATGGCCCCCAGCGGTTGCGTGAATGTAACCAATCTCGACAGAAGCAGGACGTGTGCGTCATCCATTCCTACTCCTTCTGTCCTGAAAGGCAAACAAGAGTGTACAATTTACGCAAGATGACACCACGCAACACTGTTCCTTGGTGATTGCATCCGGTCTGCTATGAGAAACAGTGTTGACGGACCAGATGAAGTGATCGAAGAAGTACAGCTTTCCGCATCCAGTACACGATGGACCGTGTATGACTCTGGCCAGCCGAAATCATATTGAGTTGGCTGAGAAATGAAGCTTTTGTAATTTTAGAGCAGCCGGTTATGAGAAATACAAGGTAGACTTTGTAGCTTTATTACAATGTGCCTAGCTCGAAGAGAAGTGCTAAATAGTTAGCCGGTGGTTTTGCTTCTTTGCCGTAATATTACCATTGTCTGGTACCGAGAATGCAATCACGTAAATAATCTTTATCCTCAGATCTTGCAGGACGATGTTAGGCTGTTCAGCACTAATACGTTGAGTGGTGAAGAATGAAGAATTCCAGAGGATCCTACACTGGTCATTCTGCACAACAGACTTGTGTTGCCCCTGGGCGTACGGCAAGATGGGCATTACATCAAACCATGGAAGTGCCATAGATGAAAATATAAAACTTTAAGAGCCGCACGGTTTCTCTCTATCTACCCAGAGCGTGCTCTTAGATGAAGGCCATGATTCAGTTGGGAGTGTCAAGTGACTTAGTCAAGTTACTGAAGAAATGAGGATGTTATGATTTAACTTAATATAATGTTTAAAATCTTCTGCAGTGATGTTGTAGGTAGAAAATTCGGAGCATGGTGTAATTTGGAGTTCGTCTTTTACCGATGTTATCCTTGCACAGCAGCCGCGAGCGTTGAAGGTGACAACAGTCGAATCTGGATTGTTGATGTATGATACCCGCTACATAATTACATCTATGCAAACATTCTCTTTAAGCCATTATGCGACAACCATCAATAATGTGCTCGATGGATTCGTTGTTATCTCAACATAATCGGCACCGATCAACCACGCATTGATATAACACGTGTTTTCGAACATTTCTGGTGCTGACAACCCAGTTATGAACCGCATTGACGAAACTCTTCGTTCCTGGAAACAGTACGCTCTTTTCTAGCCTAATATTAGATGGCTTACTATCCACTACTATATTTAATTTCACGTTTTGGGATGCTCGCCGTTGATGGCTTTTTGTCTCCATTGCGCTTCTGAATCCTCTATAGTTTCTGCCCCTGTATTCAAGGCCTCCTCTGAAGACAAATTCAACGGCGTGTTCCCCAGATCCGCTTTACAGACGGTCTTGTGAAGCGCAACATCTCGCTTGCTGTTGAAATATGTCTCGCAACTGTATAACTTGTGACTTAGACAGTTTCCCGACATCTACAACGCCTCTGTCCCCTCTATGTCATGGTAGAAGTGCCCTTTCAATCGCCGAATTACTGTCGTGCATTCAGTACTCCGTCTTTTCCACGCGGATGGTGTGTTTAATCGTTCGATGTCGATGTTCGACCATTTGATGAGCCCGAAGGAGTGTGTGAGCAGAAGGATAGCATAGGTGTTGATTGCCCTGATCTTGTTTGCCAAGTTAAGAGAACTCTTCAGAATCAATTTGCGTCTTGTACTAAAGGCAGTTGTTAGGCTTGCCTTATTCTCGTATGCTGAATACTCTTATATTCGAGAATACCCAGGTATTTACATGACTCGCCTCGATATCTTTCCCGAAATCTCTCTCTAGCTCCGCAGTCGCTAATTCTTCTCTAGTTTAATGAACTGTTATGCATTCATCTAGTCACCCATATATAGAAGAGAGGTCACTTGTTGACCATTCTCATTATCATCTATTCGGAACCCATAGCACATGCTATTTAGTGTTTTGCTCAATATGTTTAACGCTAAATAGAACCACAGTGCATCAAAGGAGTCTCCCGTCGTAAGGAGTATTAACCTAATTGATGATGCGTGGGCAGATTTTGTATATTTTTAAGATTCCAAGCAAATAGTCACGTGCTACGGGAGAGAACGGTTGCTTGCAGTCAGTGTATGCCATGTTGAAGTTTCTTTGATGTTTGCGAGCTTGCGTTATGGTAACAGCGTCTATGGTGATTAGATCATCACTGCCCCGCGAATTTTTACAACATGCTTTTTGTTCCTTTGTTAGAATGTCATTCTGGTCACAGTAAAAATATACTTTATCTGCAATAATGGCTGTAACGCATTCATAAATTTTTGGAAAACAGGCTATCTTTCTAAATTCAAATGGATTTTTGGCGTATGGTTTTTTAGGCGTACCTTTGAGCATAATGTCTGGCATCAGATCTGGGTGTTCTATGATCTTCTGAAAATACCTTGCCAACGCAGTATGCACACTCGTCAGGCACTCAAAACAGAAGTTATGCACCATGTCCGGTCCCGGAGCTTTCCAGTTACTTGCCTTTTCAGAACCGTTGACACATCTAAAGCTGTGATGTTAGTCAGCTCCATTTCAGGGTTAGTGCTCGCTCTTGCTTTCTTCAGTTGGAACCAGGCAGTGGCCAAATTGCTTCTGACAGTTTTTTCCCAAACACACGACCAGTAGTTTCTTGTGATTTTGGTTTACACTAAGCTCACGATATAATCTCCTTACATGTGCCTGAAAGGTTCGATTTTGTTGCCTTCTTGCACTACTTTTCTTTTACCCACGCAGTCCAGCAATACAAATAAGTGATGATTTTACTGACAAGGTGTATCAGCTTCTTCTTTCTATTTCCTTTCTTATATTGAGTTAATTGACGCAATTTGCACCTTACTTTGCTGACATCCATATCCAACCTGATATTTCATGTTGGTTCTTGATTCCTTCCTGGGCCGAAGACTATAATAATTGTAGGCCTAGTTCTGCAACCCAACGTTCTAATGGCCGCCACAGCTGCACAGTATATAAGAGTAGTACCTCTAACGCAGTTTGTGTTGCGTTCAAATACGACTATTTAGAACCTTGCTGTGCAGGTGTTCCGTTAGTGCACGCAGATCATTTGTGATGTTCATCTTGAGCAGAGAATGCCTCCGTGTTGATGCTACATGTCTGAACTCTAGTCAAGCATGACCAAAATTCCGCTGAAGGTGTTGTAGTTTTTCTGGGACTTCGCTTTTCGCATCATCGTTATTAATATCCGCTTGTGGAAATATTTCTGTTTTCGACTCTTTATTATTTGGGATTGATCTAGAATCCACGTGTTGATTACTTAAATAACTCGTTCGTTTTGCAACACTAATCCTACCCAGTTCGCTGATCAATCTATCTAGCGATGTCCCCAGGTACTGTACCTTCACCGGCAATGCAATACTTTTTCTATCGCCAAGAGCTACTGCTCCGCCAATTCTGATCGGATGGTAATCAGTGGAGCAATCAAGGTGGTAAGTCAAGTGTCTCGAAGCACCACTATCGGTAAGCCAAATTGCGCTCTGCTTGACCGAATGCAACTCTCCAAGTTCTTGACCACTTAGCGGTTTGAACACGTCTGACACACGTTCAAATCCACGAACCCACTCGCTCTAAGTTCACTTATGACACTCAATCCCACTTTCTTGGAAATAATTCCTTTCTTCAAGATGAGCCAGAGTTTGTAGTGAAGGGACAAAGCTGTCACACGCGTTTTTCACTGTGCTAAACTCAGGCGGCAAGCTATCCAATGCTTTTGCAAATACTATTATTTCCGATTCCGCCTCACCCGCGTTTTTAATTTGCGCGGCCATGTTCCGAATTTTAGCTACGCGTTCGACAATCGAATCACTCGCCGCCATGCGGTATTCGTGAAACCACTGTAACAATAAAAGTTCTTTTGCAGTAGATAGCTGTTCATGAATGCGGCATAAATTGTCCCACATGACTTTCGCGAATGTGCACACTAATGACGACTTGAGCTGAGCGATTTGAAGCGTCAAGGATATCAGAAACATCGCTTTTGTGATGCGGATCACACACGGGCGTTTTTGTCAAGAGGCTCAGCGTTGCTATTCCCGTTGGCGCGCCTGCTACTCTCAGCACAGACAGAGATACCCGAAGTACTTACACTTTCATGTTTGTTGTTGTTTTATTTTTAATGTGCGGGGACGATGCATGATGTCGCATCCCTGGCGCTCATGCTATGAAGCCTATTGTGCCACACCCGTATTTATTCATAAGGTGGTATTCTGAATCCGGCCATCTTCGCCGAGTGTTTTTGGATCTCGGAGGGTTTCGTTGTTACCAACGTTCTGAGAATATACCTTTCAGGTGCCAGGCGAACATATCGCACAGTAAATCACGTCCTACTTTGTAACAAGCAAAGTGATCCTACACAACTCTGCCATTCAGCAGCCCCCCTAGCAGGCCGCAGAGAAGGTATATGGCCAGACTAGGATGGACGGAGCGATCCATCTGTCGTCATCAGTTAGATGCACAGATTCGAAACAATGTCCTGATGTATCATGGAAGAGTATGTGTGTGTGTGTGTCTTCATCATTTGAAGCCGTCGAGCGACCACCGAACTGCTTCGAACCCCAAGGTTAGGCTCTCGAAAGGCTCATTTATCCTTGGTGCGACACCAGCTTCTTCTGAGGGGATCTACAGTTTGAGGTGGGTTCCGAAACACCGAAGGCCCGGTAGAAGTACGTAGAGAATTTTCCATCGGTACCGGCTTAGAGATCGAACCCCAGACCTTTTACCAATAGAAAACTGAAATGAATAGAAGAATTGTAAATTGTTAGTGAGATTTGTTATTGATCCAGTGAGATATGTGTTATATTATTTTAAAAATCTGAGTATTGATTTCGTTCTACTAACATCCAAAATAATTATCGATTCGAAAATAAATGCTTCAATCGTTAATTAGAGAAAGAAATTGTGGATCCACACTAAATTGACATGTCTATAAGTTCAAATACCCTTTTCTGCAATTCCTAGATTTCTTATTGTTCATCCTAAAGATACATTTATATATAACATTTTCAAAAACTTGAAATTTTTTATTTAGCAACTGATACAGATACGGATACATATTATTTCATTGTCATAGAGAAAATGTTATAAAATAAGAATTAGAGCATTGAAGCATAGTTTGAAGGAATAGTTCAAAATACTGGTATTAAATAATGAAAAATATTTTTACTTTCAGGGGATGGTCATTCCTGCTAATAAGACAGCACGAAAAGAACGTGTCCGTAAAAAAGGTCAGGAAATTGAGCTCGGTCCCGGATACAAGATATTGTTTTCTCGATGCAGGCAGATAAACGATACCTGAGTTCTTCTTCATATTTCTTCTTGTACTTCAAAATCTTCAAATTTACGTTATAATGTTCTTTGGACTTCAAACCAGTGTAGTTTCCCGACGTTCATGCTGAAATCATTAAATAATTTTTAGAAACCTAAAATATGTTGAATATGTTAAACTCCAATCATGTGAATTGCTCTTGTACTTACAAGAAAATATTTACAGTTTTCGGGGGTTGTTCAAATCTATTATGATACCTATATTACGTACTAAGTACTACTGGCAGTACGAATTAAAGAAAAAATCGATGATTGCACGCTTATCCAGTTACTGCTGATTCAGTTGAATACATATCAATATTATGAAGTAATCTTCAATTACTTAAACAAATTCCATTTGTTATATAAAAAAGCAACCAAGGTAATGATTCCCTTAGAAAAAAGCCGATTTTCGTACAGAAAACCATTACTTAAACAATCTTAAGTTTTTTTAGCAGGAGAAATCGGAAATAGATGAGCATAGTTATCATTTACAGCGAAATATTTGCAATCTATAGTAGATTTTCAAAACTCGAGTGGTTTTGTACATTTTGTCAACATTTTCATATCAATTAAATGTAAATGTAACCAGTGAGCCTCACTGGATCAACCAGTGGACCATTGAGCGAGCCATAAATATTTGAAAGTATAAATGCAATTAATGGTCCAATTAATCAAAATTTTCCTTACACATTTTTATTTTTCTAATTTTAAGTAAATAGATTAAAATCAGCGAGACATATCTTTCTATAACTGCTTTTTTCAAAACCTGCTGCTGAATTAAAATGTTGCATTCATAAAATATTTCTACAATTTTTTGACAATAATTTCTAAACTGGTTTATAAAATTCACACCTAGGAAAGAATAATAATTTTGCACTGCACAAGAATAGGAATTTCTTAATTAAAATTTTAAGAAATAATTTAAAATATGAATTTTAGAATCATAATTTGTCAGTTATTTAAGATTAAAAAATGATTGGGAACGAGTGCAAATAAGTTTAAGAGATATTGAGAAGTCTTGGAACGATATAATAATGATAATTGTGAGTAAAAACGTTTTTAACACATTTGAAGCTAAATGTAGATTTCTATGTTTCCGAACAAGACATTTAAAATAGGTTTCAAGGGAATAAAAAAGACCTCTATACGATTTCTGGTAAACTTTTATATGATTTTCTCATTCCCCTGAATTTACTTTCAAGGAATATTCAGAAACATTTAAAATGTACCAAAAGATTTCGGAAAAAAATGATTGGTATGATATTGAATCAATTTTGTTAGTCATGCAAATTTGGTTTCAACATGGAAGATAATTAAAATATTTAAAAAATTCCACTTAGCTTGAAAAAATTCTATATATTTTTCAAAGTGACTAGAAGTTTTACTAAAACATTTTCAAATCCTGCAAAATGAAAACAAATGCCTATTTTTCTGAATACTTTCTCGAAGTGTCTGAAATTTTTCAAAATCTCTTTGAAATTTGTTGAGAATCCTAGGAAAATTATATTTACGTAACCTTAAATCAAATAAAGACAGAAACATAAAAATTAAATGTTTTGTTTTGTATTACAAATTTTTTTTTCCATTGAATTATAATTTGCCTAGGATTTTTTTCTATCGACAGGAAAATTCATCTCGTTTGGTATAAGTTTTATCTTCTTTTTCATTAAAATTACAGCTTTTTGGACTAAAATTAAATTCTTTTTTTCTGTTCAGGATTCATAACTTGAGTTAAAAATTCGTTTCTTTTGGTGAAATATATAAGAAATTGAAATACGTATTTATGAGAATGGATGCTAAGTGCACCCTCCGTCTCCATCTTGGAAAATGACCGAATACATTCGCCGACAAGAAGACGTCCAACGAGAGTGCTCTTCACAAAACGATTCCAATCTTGGACAGTTTTTCTTCAAGAAATTAATAAATGTGTCCTCGAGTTGCACTTTGTGACCAAATTCTTTTAATAACTTATACAGTGAGTCATGTATATTTTTTACCTCGAATAAGACTGAGACGCTGGGGTAAGTTTCGCTTGGTGTATTATTATCAGGATCTTCATTGAGTAGTTAAAAAATGTGCCTCTCTGAAATTTCTTCTGTGAACAGCGCGTTTTTACAAGTTTCGCAGTTCTCAGGTACTTGAATAATGCTCAATAAAGTTCCTGCTTCAAGAGAAACACTATCGTTATCGTCGAAAGAAATGTTATCTAGTGTGAGTGGAAAATAGTATCATCATTGATAGAAAGCTCTTCTTCCTCAGAAGGTGAAGCTGCATTTTCGTAATCGTTTAAAATGAGCCAACGTAAAGCATCTAACGGAGTGCAATCATCAATCTCACAACTGCTTCTGCTACTTGTTGTTTGTAACATATTGTTCACGATAATAGTTTTCAGAGAAGCTGTAAATTGATAACACATTGGATTTGTATCAGCCACTCCGTGCTGCCTAATGTTACAAAACAGGTTTTCGACGGCGTCCTGATTAAAAGATCGACAGCAAAGATAGCTGAATCCTTCTTGTTTTAAATTAGACCATTAAAATGTTAATGATTTTATGTTCGTGACCCAGCCCTTCAAAAAAGAATAATAATTTGTCATATCTTTCCAGGTAGAAGATTTACGATCTTTATCATCTTTGCATTCCCACAGTTTCCACTCTGGTATTTCTTCGAGTAATTGTGACCAAAATTGCAAGTGTTGAGAGGTATCACTTACACCACATTTAAAAGGTTTTCCTTCTGAATGATTTTTAGTAGAACCGTTCATGGAGTCAAATAAGCAGTCCATAATATGTGCAAACTCTGCGGTGAAAATTGCTTTCGCAGGCAATGCATTCGAGGCAACGGAATGTTTAATGACAGATGTCATCATATTGATCAATTGAGCAGCAGCCAAATGTCTTCCATTTTTAAATAATTATCGCTAAAATTGAAGTTTAAAATGCCCTTTTAATATACTCAAATTTCGTTACTCTTCCGCCTCTAAATTCGACGTTACATTTCAGCATCGCACTTTTTGTATTTTTTAGTAGATGAGGAATATCAAAGATCACGGCCACGGGTTCATTATTAACAATAAGGTAAAATTGATCTTTATTATTGTTGGTTTCCGAACACAATTCGCTAACAGCTGTTCTATTTGTAGGATCTTGATCACAAACAGTGGCAACAACTTTTAGTCATATTTCTTGTAACTGTCTGATTAAAGTAAGAATTAGCTCCTTCAAATTAGAAGTAGAAACTGTATTCAATTTAAAATAGTAAGCCAAAACTTGTTTCCAATGTATCTTAGCCCCTCTAATCATAAATCTAAAGCAAGATTAGCTCTTCGAATGCTTCGTCCTAAATGCCCCATATCCTCATAGCCAACAAGTTTTTTTTTTGCGCATCGTAATGCAAACCAGAAGTTAGTGTAGCTTCGTCAATCATTAATGAGCAATCTCGATCTACAGCTCTCATTTTTGATACCTTTCGTTTTGAACTCTCAATTACAGACTTATTCATTCCTGTATTGAAAGGAATTTTCGATAAAATACTTCTTAACAATCGCGGTGTTGGTAAAATGAAATGAGTTTCCATAAACTTGTACAATTTAGGACTTCTTTTGTACATGGAAAGGACTGAACTTTTATCTTCAGCTGTCCATCTCCGGTGCGTTGGTTTCTTTTTGGCGCTTCTTATTTGTAAATTTATAAAAATACTGTAACATCACTTAAATCGGTCTCAATAACAGAAACCATTTCCTTTTTATACAAGTAGTGTAACGCTTTGAATTCGCTATCTTTTTTTTTGAAATTTATTTTTAAGTTTTGAGAAGTTCGAGTTAATGTTTCTAATTGTTTTATGCATTTCAGTTTTTCTAGAAGTTAGATCTTTTTTTCAACCCTATTCGCCCGAGAATCCCGTCGGTTGATTTTCTTTTGGCTGGAGGAACTAATTTCGAATCATTCTCCAAATCAGACATCACGTTATCTTCAAGCAACTGGTCTTCATCAATTTGTCTGTGGGAGGTATTTTTTAACATTTCACCTATTTCCAGAAGTAAGGAAGTTGAAATTGGCACTCCATCATCAAGAGAATCTAATTCATTGGTAGAACAATTTTTTCCGTTATCAGAGATACCAACGACAAATCGCTCTTGATTAGAAATTCTAGGCAAATTAAAATTTTCACCATTTCTAATTGAATCTACTGAAACGCTACTTGTATTTTTGAGATTATTATCACTTGATGATAGAACACCAAATTGAGGTCAGTTATTTACGCGACATGAGTTATCAACTGCTAATGAATCTTCATTTAAAGTTTCTGGCGAATCAAGTACGGCTTCAGTCTTACTTATTTCGTCCCGTGAAGTCGAGGACTCAGTATGAAAGTCAGTGCTTGAAGATTCTGAATTGACATGCGAAGTTTCAAAGTTTATTTCAACGCTAGGTTCGTTCGCTGAAGTTCGAAGCGGTTTTGGTACAGAATTCAAATTTAACCTGTGCTTGGTGTGATTGAATAGGTCTTCATCAACAAAGTGATCATCACACACATAAAAATGGGCGCAATTAACCGAACGTTCAATATTACAAACCGCAATCCATTTCTTTCTGATATCACTGCTCCGCGGAAATCCGTGGAATCGTTTATTCAAATACGCCAGGGGATGTTCTGGCATATATTGTCAGAGTAAAATCCATTTTAGGCGTCACCTGTAAAAATAAATGCATATTAGTTAACCTTTTAATAACAAACAATTAGTTTTCAGGACAACAATTCGATTTTCAACCAAATAGATGAATTTATAATAAAAATTATAATTAGTCAAATGAAGAATTAAATGTTTAAGATAGTAGTTTATAAGAATTTTAATTAATTTTAAATTAAGTTATTCACCATCAGTTCATAGACGTCCAACTTATGGATTGATCAGGTTAAGTGGGTTAATTAGGTTAAGGATCCATATCAAGGAGTTAAATCCATTTTAGGCGTCAACTGTAAACAAAACATACATATGCATATTAGCATTAAGGTTTACATACTAAATCAAAACTAGTTCAATTTAATCAGAAAAGGCAATATTTCAACGAAATGAATCATTTTTGACCAGAAAATATCTTTCAACAAAGACATCGTTTTGAAACTGTCACACGCGTTCACTAAAGTTTCACTTTCATTTTTGAACTTAAATGTAAAACTTTTCGGACCCACTTGGTGTAAGTTGCAGTCGGTTATCAGGAATCCAGCCCCTTCGGGCCTTGATCAGGAAGTGCGTGTTGGCTGCAGAGGTCGGAATCTGCAGTGCTGCGGGCGAGTCCGGTCCGTCCGTGTATTCCGGGACCGGTTAAACGAAGGCTGGGCCCCAGGGAACTGGGGTAGGACTACGGTCCGAGGGTATAATAATAATAATAATAATAATAGATCTTTATTATGTTCCACGAAGTATGTACATGAGCTTACAGAAAGATATACGAGTAGACGAGTGGACATAAAAGGCCGAGGTTCAGCTGAGCTGCTTTACAACCTAACCGTATACCCGTTCCCAGTTTTTTCGGCCCGCCCCTCCACGTACGAAGCGCTGGATAAAATATTTATGGAAAACACAAAAACGAATACACTACGAACCGACAACAACGAGAGGGAAACAACCATGGACACGGACATGGTTATAACCAAAGAAGTAGATAAAGAAATAGTGATGTTTTCCGAACGGAAGACAATTGATGTGGCGACACCTTTCCTAACTGAGAAGTTAGAGGTCTTAGAAACCCAGGAGGTAAATTTGCTAAATCAATTATATAAGGCCGTCAAGACGGCGTTCGATATATGCAAAAAGGTTTCAAACACCCAAAAAGACATAAAGGAAAGCGTATTTTCTGCATATCACACTCTCGATCAATTAGGATTCTTGAGAAAAACCATCAACGACACTAAAAGTGGCTGACAGCAGAAACCCAGGAATGTCGCCGAAAAACAGACAACCAAGTCCAAGATGTTGGACGACCAACGAAGAGAGGCAACGAGGCCGCTCGAGAAACGTAAGAGGGACGAGAATACGCCCGGTCCTAATAATAGCCCTTTCACTCAACCAAAGAAGAAAACGCAGGCCGAAGCGGCAAACTCCTGGACCAAGGTTCCGGAAAGAGGCCGAAAAGGGAAGATAGAGCGCGAGAATGTTCCCGCAACTCCGCAAGAGGACCGAAGCAAACAACCAGACAAGGCTCGGAGAACCCGTCAAAATAGACGCCCACGCTCCGAAGCTATTCTGATAAGTCCCAACGAAGGGAAGAAGTACGCGGATGTCCTCAAGGACATTAAAGCCCAGGTCAAGCCTGACGATATGGGTATAAAAATCTCGGCGATCAGAGAAACGAGGCGTCTTAGTTGAACTGAGTGCCAAACCTGAAGATAAGACTAAATTCAGCATTGCCCTCCAGGCTGCTGTGGAAGGAAAAGGAACGGTCCGTTCCCTAGTACCCAAAGCCACGGTGGACATCCGGGATTTAGACGCCACAACAGACAAAGAAGAAGTAAGAAGAGCCCTGGAGAATCTACTCGGAATAAACGCGAGCGAAGATATTAAGATAAATTTGTCGCGACCGAACCGTTGGGGCAATATCATGGCATTTGTAGAAATGGACAAGACCTATGCTAGTAAACTAGATGAGGTTAACCACGTGAAGATAGGGTGGGTCAACTGCCGGATTAGGAGAAGGGAGACGCTGCTACGGTGTTTCCGTTGCCACGGATTTGGCCATATGGCGGCGGGCTGTCAAGAAACTGACAGGGCAGGGACGTGCTGGAAATGCGGTGATAGAAATCACCAAACAGCCGACTGCACAACTATCTCAAAATTCTACCTATGTGCAGAGAAAGTCCCCGAAAAAAACTCTGACCACGCGACGGGATCTTCGACATGTGCGGCTTTCCTAGACGCCATGAGAAAGAAAAGAACAAGGAGATAATGGCGGTCATCCTTCAAGGCAATCTGAACCGCTGTAAACTAGCCCAAGACCTGATGTCTAGGCTAGCAGACACTAGAAAGGCGGACATCCTCATCATATGCGAATAATATGGGCCTATGAAAGGAAAAAATTGGTACCAAGACAAGAGCGGTACTGCGGCTATTTGGCTAATAAATAACCATGACTTTCCGGTACAAAAACACGGAAGTGGAGACGGCTTTGTATGGGTCACGACACCTCGGGTGACTATTGTCAGCTGCTATCTCTCACCAAATGAGGGTATGGCGGTTTTCCGTAGAAAACTTGAGGAAATCGAAGGACCATGCGTAAACCTCGCAGGAAATATCATTGTAGCTGGTGACTTCAATGCCAAGTCATGCGAATGGGGTATGACCTGGACGGATACCATGGGACGTGAAGTCACAGATATGGCGGCCAAACTGGACCTAACCATCATGAATACGGGAAACTCACCTACCTTCAGAAGAAGGGGCTACCGTGAGACCATCCTAGATATAACCATGGCCACACCTGGGGCAGCAAGCCAGATGTCCAAATGGGAAGTCCTTGAAGACTACACAGGAAGCGACCACCAACATATATGCTTCCAAATAGGCTGTGCTTCCTCAAGGATTAGCGGAACACAGAAGCTTGAAAACCGAAAACTGGGTTGGAATGTAAGAAGCTCGACACCGGCAAATTATTCAACACAATGGTCAAAAAAGGCAGACATCTTCTTGAAGAGTCAACACTCTCGACCGTCAATAGGACGATCGTAGAAAACTTGACGCAACGTACGATGAACGTGATCGAACAGAGCTGCAATGCAGCCATGCCAAAAAGATCAGGAAAAAGAAACAAACCAGCTGCATACTGGTGGACTCCGGGAATTGCTGAATTAAGAGTTGTTTGCTTCCAACTAAGGCGAAAAGTCCCTAGGTCACGGAAAAAGGGCAGAGATGTAATTCAGGCCAATAAGGCATACATGGCTGCAAAAAAGTCGCTGAACCGTGCCATAAATGACAGCAAGCGCAACAAATGGTCGGAAGTAAGGAACGCCGTAGACCAAGACACTTGGGGTCTGGGTTACCAAATAGTAACTGGGAAGCTGTACGGGCGAGCACCGGTTGCAGCCATGGATCCTGCAACGATGAAACTGATTTTTGAGGAACTTTTTCCGAAACACCCAAGCAGAACCATCAGGAGGGAGGTGCTACCCGAAACATTCCCCCTTCTTACTAAGGAAGAACTGTGGGCAGCAACAGCCAAAATGACTTGCGGCAAAGCGCCGGGCCCAGACGGCATCCCGATCGAGGTAGTGAAAGAGATAGTTGGGAGATACCCATTTGTACTTCTCAACATTTTCAACGCTTGCCTCAGGGCGGGGTTTTTTTGCAAAAGATGGAAAAAACAGAGGCTAGTTTTACTAGACAAAGAAAAGGGGCCACCCATAACATCATCATCATACAGACCACTCTGCATGCTTGATGTTATAGGAAAACTGTTCGAAAAGTGTATCCGAGCCAGACTAAGAGCGGCAATTGAAGCAGCAGGAGGCCTGGCCAATAACCAACACGGTTTCCGAGAAGGTAGGTCCACAGTGGGAGCGATCCGTGAAGCTCTCCAGGAAACCGAAATAGCATGGCGTGGGAATCACCGGACAAGGAGTATCTGTGTGATGGTCACATTTGACGTCAAGAATGCCTTCAACTCTGTAAGTTGGATTGACATTCTTGACGTCTTGGAAAGGCGGTTTAAGGTCCCTGGATATTTTCCTCGGGTCATCAGTGACTATCCCGACGATAGATGGTTGACCTTCCAAACAACAGAAGGAAAGCGCAACGCCTAGGTCACTGCAGGACACAGTGCGTTCACTCTAATGGGGAAAAATGAGACCGTGTTTAGTGTCTTCTATTCCCGATTGGCGGCGCATCGTTTCAAAAATATGCCAAAATGATTGCGGTTTTACAGGGGCCAGGGGACTTGTCAACTGTTGTTAACTCGGTGCGTTGTAGCACGTGGTGGCACGTCATGGCATTTTTCAAGATTTCAAGTATATTTTATATTAAAGAAGAGTGTTTATTGAAATATGTTTGCTCCTGTTGATGTGAATTATGGTGTTCACTCTTTGTTAGTGATACAAGTTTCGCGGTACATATTTTAAGAGGTTCGAACATCATTGCTAACCTCGAAATGTGTTGCCTAAGACGAAACTTGTATTTCAATTTAATAAGTACAAAGATCAACTTCTGCAAACATATTTAAATAATAATTTTTCTTTAATATAAATTATACTTGGAATGAAACAAATGATGCTCAAATGAATAAAAGAAAATTAGGATTAGGGGTGAAGGGGGAGGGAGAGGTCTGCTCAGCGCGATTTAGTTAATTCTATTCCCCCTAGGAGTCGCATTCGCTAAATGTCGTGCTCCCTAATTCCCCATTCAAGTCTCACAGAGTGAACGCACTGTGCTGCAGGAGTAGCTCAGGGCTCAGTTCTTGGACCTGAGCTATGGAATGTAGTTTATGACGAAGTCCTTACGATAAACCTCCCAGAAGGGATGAGACTAATCGGTTTTGCCGACGACCTCGCGGCAATGATAAGAGCTAGAACGGAGGAACAAGCACGACTGCTTGTGGTCATTGTCTCTAGGAGGGTCGAGAATTGGCTTAACGATCACCATCTACAGCTGGCAAACAAGAAAACAGAGGTAGTGGTTCTCACCAGGCAGAGGCACTTCAGCAAACCCTTCATTGCGGATATCGCGGGTCACGGCATAGAAGCTGGGAATCAGCTGAAGTACCTCGGAATCTACATTGACAAGAAACTTAAATTCGGAACCCAAATCACGAAAGCGGCAAACAAAGCCGAAAAAATGGTTGCCATGTTGGCAAGGCTTATGCCGAATGTAGATGGCCCGAGAAGCTCAAAGAGAAAAATTAGCAAACTCCATCTTACTGTATGGAGCAGAAGTGTGGGCGGATGCTCTAAAAGTAGACTGCCGGCGTAAGCGACTGTTGGCGGTACATTACAAAGGTGCCCTCAGAGTGGCTTGCGCATACAGATCGGTGTCAGTTCCAGCTGTGCTGGTCATTGCAGGTTGTATCCCCATTGACCTCCGGGCAGCTGAGAGGAAGGAAATTTATGAGCTAAAATCAAAACGGGTGGACATGACCACCTTAACTATGAAGAGGGCTGAAACCATAAAAAAATGGGAGCAGCAATGGAGACAAGAAACGAGAGGCAGATGGACAGCCAGACTAATAGGCGAAGTACAGCACTGGATTGACAGGAAGTATGGGGAGGTAAATTACCACCTCACCCAGTTCCTGTCTGGACACGGCCACTTTAATGCCTACCAGTTCCGACGGAATAGGAAGCCGCGCCCGAATTGTGACTACTGTCCAATGGAGGTCGAAGATGTGGAACACACATTCTTTCGATGTAAGAGATGGGCTACCGAAAAGTCTGTTTCAGAGACTATGCTTGGAACATCTATAACACCAAGCAACACAGTTCAACTTATGCTTACGTCCCAAAAAAACTGGGATATCATGACACAATATATTGAGAATCTTCTACGAGAGAAGAAAAGAGAAGAACAAATGAGGGATAGAGAGACCCTAAGAAGTGACTAAGAAACCCCTCCAAGATGTCGAAGGCCGACGAGCCCGATGCGCAACCAATATGCTGCTGAGGACGATGCGTACATCTTGGATGGAGTGAAAGAGAAAAAAAAACAGAGTTTCGAACATCGAAACAACAAAGAAAAGAGTTTTCCTCACAGGGTCGAAGGCCGGCGAGCCCGAGAAGAGACGACTGTCCCTTCTACCGAGGACGACGCGTACCCTGGCTGAGGCTAGAAAAAAGAAGACTAGGTCGAAAGAAAAGGTGGGTATGACCTTTACATAGTAATACAAGCAGAAAATATAAGATAGAAGCCAAAGCACGGCCTAATGGCCTCTGGCCTGGGACCCCGAAGCAATGTCTACCGCATTGCTTCGGAGCCCCATGCCAAAAACCTAGGACTTTGAAGTAATGCGATAAGCGGTTCCGGAGTCCTGGGTTGGCGGGAATAGGAGTTAAGGTTTAGTGAGTAGGTGCCGTTTCGGTAAGTCCCACACTCACCTTCGTTCCTTGTGGGCTGCGCGCTCGTGTGTGCATACCACGTGATGGTATTTTAAATATATATGCGTGGGATGCATATAACGGGCTCGCGGTCCCCAAAGTTCGGATGTGGTTGGTGCATGAGCATTTTCCGTTTTTACTCCTCCAACAAAAAAAAAAACAAAAAAAGTGAAGCACGACCAAAATTCCGCTCAAGGTGTTGTAGTCCTTCTGGGAATTCGCTATACACATCATCATTATTAATATCCGATTGTGGACATATTTATCTTTTTGACTCATTATTATTTTGATACCATCAAGCCATATCCTTGTTGGAGTAAGCGAGACTCACTCGGTGACGAAGAGAGTGTCGTTTATTTAGACAACACGTTCGTTTTGCAACACTGATCAAATGGCAAATGGTTTCATGAAGTTGTCATGTAAGGCTCTCCACGCGAGCTTATCAGTATCACAGGTCTTTTGTTTCAGGCTTCATCCACTACACTGACAATCTTCAACATGCATTTCCTATAAACTATTCACTACTCAGAATCAATCTGTTAAGCGTCAACTCATAATGATGTCAGGTTAGAATTTCGGCAGCCCTGAAAAGTAATTATGATTAAAAGTGCGCAAGCGCAACAGCTAGAAAAAGTAATCTTGCTCTCAGTGCGCAAGCGTAGTAGTTATAAAAAGTTATTCATAACTGCTTTTTACCATGGCTTTGGAATTTGTTTAAACAATTTAAATTTGTTTAAATATTTGTTTTTTTTTCAGATAATTCGCGAAATGAACATATTTTCTAGACATTATGAGTAATGTAATCAATAACAGCAATAAAATAATTTGTTTACATAATTTCACGATTATTTAAATAATACATATTTGTTTAAGCATATATTTTACCAAAAAAAAGCAGCAGAAACATCTTCTCGCTAAATTTTCGACAAATTTCAATATTTTTAAGTACTAATTTGTTTATTATGAATACTTGTAGATTTTTAAACAAATTAAAATTGTTTAAGTAATTGAATATTAGTTGAGAAATAACGGGATATTCTCGAATTATTGATCAATGATTATTTATATAAAAAAGAAACTTTTAAAAAGCGTCAATAAACCGCAATATTACGTAAAATTCACATTTGTCACTTATGGGGTTTTCTTCGGGGACACATAAGAGTGGCTTAAAATTATTCAACCTCAACATTTATGATTGATTCTTATTCTCTGACCAATTCTGAACAATATACAAAAGCACGGAATTAGCTGTAACATATTATCAGCTTTAAATATTAGATTTACAAAAAGCTGACTTTTTCCCATGTTAAATCAATGGGAAACTTCATGCTCTTTGCGAGACCCCTAAATATTAACCGATTTTGCTCAAATTTGGAGATTTTTTTTTGGGCCTTCAAACAAAACTGGGGGGGGGGGTGAGGGCAGAGAAATTCGAAAAGTGAAAAATAAGGGCCACCCCACTGTTCATGAATAAGGCATAAATTGTCCCACATGACTTTTGCGAATGAACACACTTATAATGACTTGAGTTGAGCGATTTAAAGTGTTGACGATATCAGAAACATTCCTTTTGTGTTTTCGCGCACCTTTGCCTTTGCTTCGAGTGTTCTCCGATCGTTCAGCAACACTCGCGAAATTATTAACAATATCGTGTATCTCATTTTCTGTGAATAGCATCATAAGTTTGAATTTCCAACCCCGAAAATTCGTTGCGAGCGCAGATTTCTTGAGATGTCGGGGGGCAATTTTTTCCCCCACAGGAAGCACATTACCCTATTTGAGAGGGAAAGTCCATCCGAAACGTCAAAACTCCCGACATTATTATTATTATACCATTAAGCCATTTCCCTTTCGGGGTAGGCGTGACTTGCTCGGTTGGAAAGTAGTGGGATAGGTATATAGGTGTAAAGTAGGTCGTTATATGGTATAAGGTAGATATGTATATAGGTATATGTGTTAGGTATAGATATTTTAGATTGATCTGGAGTTTTCGTGTTATTTATTCAAATGACACGTTCAATCCGCAACACTGCTCCGACCCAGGTTGCTGATCAATCTCTCTAGCGATCACCCCAAGTGAGGAGCCTCACAAAATTGTTATGTCTGGTTCCCCACTTGGGCCCATTAGTATCCAAGGTCTTTGTTTCAGGCATCATTCACTCTATTGTCACTCTGCTTATAAACTATTTGTCGCCACACTTTTCTGTCCTGGCATACTACTCTAGCTTCCTTCACGTCCATGCATTTCTTCATGCAAGCTCTTGTGTTCCTATTACTTCTTATGTCTCTTCGGATTAATGTCTCATTCACAGATTCTAACCATTCTTTTGGCGGTCTACCTCTGGGCATTCTGCCATTTACTTTACCTTTATATACTTGCTGCGTCAGTCGTTCATCTTTCATTCTTTCAAGATGTCCGAATCATCTTAGCTGACTTCTTTCTCATATGTCAACTACTGTCTCTCCTGTACCACATTCTTTGAGGATTGCCTTGTTTCGGACTTTGTCCATCAGTGTTTTTCCGCATATTATGCGCAGAGGTTTCATGCCGATCGCGTTGATTTTACTCCTGTCCTTTTCTTGACAGGTCCATGCCTCGCTATCGTATAGTACAGTTGGTACGAATATGGAATTATGTATGGCCATTTTAGCTTTCTTTGATATGTTTTTATTCGTGAGGATGGATCCTGCTCTACCGATAACCTGCTTACCCTTATTTATGCGCCTATCTAATTCCCCATCTATTTTTCCGTCGCTAGTGAATAGACTACCTAGATATACGTACTTGTCAACTTGTTCTAATCTCACATCATTTAGGACAATGTTGCATATTGTTTTCTGACTTTTACCCTCAAACACCATGGTTTTCGTTTTATTCACGTTAATTTTGAGGCGCATGTTCTTCATGCTTGTATTAAGTTTATACAACATGCTTTGCAAGTCCTCGACTGATTCTGCCATAACAATTTTGTCATTTGCGAGAGCTAACCCACGTACCTTGACGGTTTCGAGATCCACACCATCTTCTTCGAAGAGGCCAGTTCTCAGACACTTATCCATGAATATGATAAATAGCCACGTGGACATAACGCATCCTTGCTTCACACCTTGCATAATATCGAGCCAGTCACTCAGTTTCCCATTTACCCTTACACTCGCTTTACTACCTGTATATATTGTTTTTATTGCTTGTAGGAGCCCTCCATTCACTCCATACTCTTTAAGGACTTCCCGAAGTTTACTTCTATTTACCGTGTCGAATGCTTTTTCTAGGTCAATAAATGCACAGAAAACTTTCTTTCCGACTCTCAAGTTTTTTTCTGTGATCTGTCTTAGGCATTCGTTTTTTTTGTGTCTATCGGACCTTTGCATACAACTCCAAACCACATATTCATGAAAATTGTCTAACTCACGACTTCTGTGGAGATAAGGAGTTTTTTGAAAACAAGTTTCAACATTCCATGGTTTTATCAAAAAGGCTAAAAAAAATGTATACATCTAGAATATATTGAATTTTCTCTCCTCTCGTTAATAACGTTTGCCATAATTGGGAAGCTTATTAGATAGACGAACGTTTATTTTTCAGCCTGCTGGCCTTAAAAAATTGACTTGCTTACATATCCATTTTTTACAGAATTTTTTTAAAACTAACCCTTAAAAACTAACATCCATTCATTCCTTATCTCTAAGCCGCACGTTCGTATCGTCTTGCCTTCCTCGCTTCGCCTCGCTCGCATGTCCCTACTTTTTCGCATTGCCTCGCTTGCCAACCTCTGTTTTCGCTCTAATACCTACTACTTATCTACTATTTACAATATCTACATGTTACTTATATCTACTTTCTCTCCTATTTACAATCTTTCCACCCCCATTCCTCTTCCTCCTTCCTTCTGTACATCTCCATCTTACCCAGCACTCCCTTCAACCATGCTACTGCACTTTTTCCCCCTTTTCATGCAACAATGCCTACATGCTTATCTCACTTCTTTCCACCTCCCTGCACTCCTACAACCAGTGCTCCACTCTTGCATCCCCCCTCCCGCACAGTTCACACATCCTCTTCTCCCGAGAGAGCTAGAACCTATTGAAACCATCCATACAGCCACACCTCATCCTCGCTATAAGTTCCTGACTTCCTTTCTCTCCTTTCACACACAAATATTGCGCTCTTGCCCTTGGCATAATCCACAAATAGTTCCCGTTAAATCTTGACTCTCTTATTCTCTCTTCCCCTTCTGTCTTCTCTCTCTCCATGCTGTTTTGCTTAACCAAGTCATAAACCTTCCTTTCTCGTGCCTCCTTCTCACTTCATCCATCTGTAGTCCATTCATTTTAAAATACCGTTCCCTCTCCGCCTCTATCTTCCCACCCCCTCCCCTGTTCTCTTTCTCCCACCAACACTCCCTTGCCAGCCTACTTCCCCCCTCTTCCGAAAATTTCTTCTCATATTTACACGCCCGGCTCCCTGCTAGAATTCTTACACTCGTTCTCCCCGTCTCCCCTCTGACAATATAATTAGGCGTGTTCCTTGTCAACCCCAGGGTCCACTTTACATACCTCTCCTGCGTTCTATTTACCTATTCACTTTCCTTATACCCTCACACCTCTACCCCATACAATAGCACACTCATCACTGGTGAATCAAACAATTTCATTGTCCCTCCAAAATCATCTGCGAATAACTTCTTTCTCAACCCCCACACCTGCCTCATCACCACGTTCGCCCTCCTCACTCTCTCTTTTATATGACCATCCACTCCCCCATTCCTTCGGAACAAGAAGCCCAGGTACACAAACTCTTTCACCTTCTGTACCTCCTTTCCCTTCCACTTCCACTCCCTTCCCTTATCCCTTCCCCCTCTTTTTCTGAACACCATAACCTTGGACTTTTCCGCATTCAGCTCTATCGCCTTCTTATCCAGGTATCTTCTCAACCTCTTCATCATCTCCTTTAAGGCCTCCTCGCTGGTTGCCAGCAACACTATGTCATCTGCATACGCTAGTGACCAAATTCTAACCCCTTCTATCCTGACTCCTCCTACCACCCCGGCCTACAGCTTACTTTCCATATCCGCAATTAAAATCGCAAAAAGCGTTGGGCTAAGTGGACACCCTTGCCTTAGACCCCTATCCCTCCAGAATCCCTCCGAAATCCCCTCCCCTCCTCTTACCTTGTCTTTGGTCTCTTCATATATCTCCCTTACCCTTTCAATTAGGCCTCTCTCTACTCCCATATCCTCCATTGCCTCCCACAACCTCCCCCTATGCACCGATGGAAACGCGCCTTTGAGATCCACAAAAAACGCGTACACTCTCGTCCCCTTCTTCGCTAATTTTCTATCCACCACGTGCTGCAGCACGTAAATGTTGTCGATAGTACTCCTACCCGCTCTATATCCCGCCTGCGTCTCCGGCAATATTCCTTTCCCCTCGACATCCTTCCGCAGTCTCTCTGCCACCACCATCGCGTATACCTCATACGCCGCATTCATTAGCGTAATCCCTCTATAATTTTCCTGTCTATCTCTATCTCCTTTCTTGTGCAGTAGCACGATTAACCCTTCCCTCCACCCTCCTGGAAATCCCTCGCCCCTCCATACTATCTTCACTACCTCCTCCAGCCTCTCCCTAACCTCTTATGTACTAAACAGCCATGCTTCGTTCTCTACCTCATCCAGCCCTGCTGCTTTTGACCTTTTCAACTTCCTTATCTGCTTCTCTATCTCCTCGTCATTCAACTCCTCCATCTCTGCCTCCCCCGTTTTTCTTCTTCCCCCATCCGTCTTCCTTGAATCCGAGCCCTGGAATGATTCTTTAAAAAACTCTCTGCACTGCTCACACCCTATCTTCTCGCTAACCCCCACCCCACGCTTCCTGTACCTATTTACTATCTTCCAGACATCCCCCTCTATCTTAACATTTGCTAACTCCTCTTCCAGATCTTTCTCCTTTTCCTGTTCTTTCTTCTTACACACCAATCTAAACCCCTTCCTCATTTCTACGTACTCCTCCCTTCTCGCATTACCCTCTTTCCACTTCTTGTACTTCCTCTTCACCTTCCTCTTCATCTTTTTACATTCCCCATCCCACCACGGCTCCACCATTCCTTTCTTCTTCTTTCTAAATACCTTATTTTGCACACAGCCTTTCACCTTCTCTTTCAGATCCTCCCATATCTCTTCCACCGACTCCCCTTCAAAGCGTACCTTTCCTAGCTGCTCCTGATACTTCTCTATCGCTTCCCTCATCCAGGTCACCCTCTCCCCTATCGAGACTTCTTCCCTGCCTTGCCTTCCGCCACCCTCACCTTTTATCAACAGACTCAATGGCTGATGGTCTGATTCCACCCTCCCCTCTACTGCGAATTTTTCCGTCTCCTCTCATCCTTGCATATTCATGACCACATAATCTATCACCGATACCCCCACCTTACTTACATATGTGTATTCTCCCTCTTTGTCCCCTTTTGCCGTACCATTCGCCACTGCCCACCCTCTATCCTCCATCCAGTCCCTTAGAAACTTCCCCTCCTTATTTATTACATTATCCTTCGATTTCCTTTCGAAGCTCCCCCCTTCCCTGTAAAGTCCCCCTTCGCTCCCCATTCTCGCATTGAAGTCCCCACCCAGTACCACCATACCCTCTTCTCTTTCGCTCAGCAGGTCTTTCACTCTTTTGTTGATTCTTTCCATCCCATCCTTGTTGTATACTGTCACAAACTTACACGTTATCCCTCCTATTTCTATTTCCCTCATTTGCACTCCCTCCGCCTCTGCCTCTCCGTGAACCTTTTCCTCGAAAACCTATACCCCCTTGGTAGCTTTGGCTCTATTCTATCCCATTCCTTTCTCTCTACCCACGTCTCTACCAGTCCAACAGCATCAAATTCCTGGATATACCGCCAGAACTCCTCGTCCTTTTTCATTACCCCTGCTACGTTCCAGTACAGCACCTTCACTACTCCTCTACCGTGCGTTACCCCCACCCCCCACTTCCTACGAAACAAATCCCCCTGCACTTCCTTCAACACCTCTCTCTCCTCATCCCACATCTCCCCGTCTACTCTTATTTTCCGATATCCTACCTTCGCCGACCTCCCTTCACTCCTCTTCCTCCTCGCCCTGTCATAAAGCATTCTCTGTACATCCCTTTCCTTTCTCGTCAAATCGTGATCTATGAAAACTCCCTCATCCTGTATCCTACTCTTATTCCGCATTACCCCCAACTTTTCTTCCCAGCTCTCCAACTCCACAACCGCCACTTCCTTCTCTTTCCTCCCCTCCAACTTGATTTTCCCTACCTTGCCTTTAACCCACCCTATGCTCTGTAGCAGCTCTTCCACGCCCTCCCTTTCCTCTCCACTCTTTAGCTTCAACCCTCTTATCACATTATTATTTCTCCTGTCTGCCTTCTCTTTTCTCTCCATTCTCAACTCCATTGCCCTTATCCGTTCCCTATCCGCCCTCTCCTCCTTTTCATTCCTACGCTCTCCTACTTTATCTTTTATCATATTCTCTACCCTCTCCCAAATACCTTTAATCTCACTTCCCCCACCTCCGTCACCTACTTCCATTTCCGTCCTGCCCTCCACTTTCTCAAGTCTCTTTTCCGTCCTTTCCTGCCACAGCCTGATCTCCTCTTCCATCTGCTTTATTTTAACTTCCTTCTCTTTCCTTTCCCTCTCTAACCCCTCCACTCTCTCCCTCATCTCTCTCATCTCCTCTTCCCATTCCTCATCTCTAATACTCAATTCTTCCCTCATACCTTCCACCTGCTCTTTAGTCCCCTTCACGTCCTGCCTCAGCCCCCTGATCTCGCCTACCAGCATACCGATAGCCTCCTTCTCTGACATTCCCTCCATTGGGGGGGGGGGGGGGTGACCTACGTGCTCTCACGCTTCTTTTTAACAAACTGTGCAGAAACTTTTTTAAGGTTTTTGAAAGTTTTTGGGGTAATACAGGTTTTTCTTGAGATTCCTGAGAATATTTAAAGTGATTCTTCATTTTGGAAAATTAATTTCTGTATTTTTCAAAAAATTGTGAAAACTTAAAAATCTTGACATAAAATATTCCAGAACCTTTTTAAAAATTGTCTCAATACAAATTTTATTTATGTTATATTGTATAACAAATTTCTTGAATTAAACATTTTTTTGAAAATATATAAGAAATTTATATATATTATATATACTCGAAATTATTATATTTTTTTCAATGAAAAATCTTTAAAACATTTCCTAAAATCCTCAAAAAAAATTGATCATTCTCATGAAACCGATATGAGTTTTAACTTATTTTTGAATCCCTTCGATGGTTCTAAATATCTCTAAACTTACTGGAATTTTTTCTAAACATTTTCACTTGAACCTTACACATTCTTCTTCGAAAATTTAGAAAGTCATTTAAAATGTTTCAAAATCTCTTTCATTTTTCTCTTGGAATTCGTATTTCAAAATAAAAAATCATGTGACATTTTTCCATTAACCAACATTTCAAAATGCTTGAAAAGCTTCTTTTTTCGAAGTCTTCAAAAATCCACATTGTTTAAAACATGCTTTACATTTTTCAAATAATTCTTCTATTTCTCAAAACTTGTGAATCTTCTGAATATATTTTGAAATTATTTGAATTTATCGTAAGATTATTAAAAAATTACAAAAATTGTCTTAAAATCTTGTCAAATTAATTTTTTTAGAATCTTTTATGAACTTTCCAGATATCTTTTGAAATGATTCGAAGTTTTCTTAAAATTTTCCGAAAAAATCTGGCTAATTCAAAAAATTGTCTCTATATCTACCAGGTTCTTCAATTTTTCTTATAATTTTGCAATCTTGCAAAATTGAAAATTTTTATTTGAAACTCTTCCAAATCCCTTTTCAAAAGTTCAGGAAATAATTTGAAATGTTTTGTAATCCTTTTGAATGTTCTCTAAAAATAAAAATTTTTTAATGAAAAAAAAATCATTTTAAATTCACATAGGAACCTTAAGAACATGTTTCCATCATCTGGAAACCATTCAATGGAAGGACTGAAAAATCCCGAAAAATGAAATTCCCAAATGGGAAAATTCCCAAATAAAAAAATTCTCGAACAGCCAATCAGAAATGTTTTAAAATATTTTTCGATCTGTTCGAAGAATTCATGTTTCCAAATAAAAAATCATTTGAAATTTTGCCAAGAATCCTAAGAAATTTTTTTTTTCCTTTTGCAACTTTTCAAAATTTTGGAATCGCTTCTAACTTTTGTCTCGAAATCTTCAAAGATCCACATTTTGTTTTAAATTTTTTGAAACCTTTTCAAATTTGAACTATTTTTTAATCTGTATAAAACTCATCAACCTACTAAATCTCTTTTAAAGTAATTCCAATTTTTTCTGAAATTTAGAACCAATCCTGCTCACCACATTCACGACGGGCCAACAGCACGCAGTATTCTCGAACGGTCACCCATCCAAGTACTAACCGCGCACAACACTGCTCAACTTCAGTGATCTTGCGAGAACTGGTGTTTTCAGCGTGGTATCGCCGTTGGCAATTCGATTTTAATTCGATTAAATCCAATAATTCAAGTAATTCGACTGAATCGAAGAATTAAAGTAATTCAATTAAATTGAAGAATTCAAGTTATTCGAATAATTGTAGTCATTCCCTCAATTCAAGGAAGTCTATGAATACAAAGAATTCCAGGAATTCAGATAAGACTAGGATTCTATAGAATTTCGTGGATTTGAGGAATTCAGCAAATTATATTGATTTCAGAAATTGAGCTAATTCAGAAAATTGAGATATCAACGAGTTCGCAAAATTTAAGGAACCAATGCACCAGAAGTTTCTGGTACGAAAATTATCTTCTTTGTACCAGAAACTACCATTTTTATGTGAAATTACTGTTTCTAACTTATAAATAATTCTAACTAATAGTTTCAAAAAAAAAAACTGATCACACATTTCTTTAAAACTGATTTCACTATTCATGTAATCTTTTACGTTGTAGGCAAAGCTTATTTCTACATGGCAAATTTGAAAACGCCCCATTTAATGAATTTTTGGAAATCTTTTAAAGTTTTCATCCCAGGAATCTAAGAAAAAAAAATTATTCTCTTGAGATGCCTCAAAATTCCTTAAAAGCTTCTAAATCTTCTGTGCTGAAAATCTTTCAAAATCTACATTTTGTTACGATTTTCAAAAATATATTTTTAAGATATTAGTTATCCGTATCAATAAAGGTATCGATAAAGGTATCAATAAAGACATTCTAATTTTTTTTCCGTGCCATAATTTAAAAGATGTATCTATGTACACACACACACATGGCACAAATTTGAATGCCGAATAGTTCTATCTTGACCGACTTATAAGGAAGAAAAAAAACATATTTTTCGAAAAATTACTTTACAAAAAAAATATCATTCATACTACATTGTTTTGGGAAGATAAGCAGAAATCCTCCGGAGCAATTTAGAAAATCATCAAACTCACGACTTTGGTGGTAATTGGAAAATTGGAAAAATGTTATAAATTTCCTGCATTTTTAAATTATTGTATATCGGAACCAAATATGGGCCAGAAAATAGTTCTAATTGGCAGCCCGTTTTGAAAAAATTATTCATAAACAAATTTCAAAAATAAAATTCTCAAAACTTGGCAGGAATGGATGTACTAGATAAATAATCGTTAATGAACCTTGCAATAACTTATTGTTAATAATAAGCTTCCTAATTATGGCAAACGTTATCAACGAGAGGAGAGAGAATTTAATAAATTTTAGATGTATACATTTCTTCAGCCTTTTTGGTAAAATTAAGGAATGTTAAAACTTGTTTTCAAAAAACTCCTTCTCTCTGCAGAAGTCGTGAGTTTGATAATTCGTATGAGAAGGTGCTTTGAAGTTGTGTGCATAAGTCTGATAAACTTTGAAACGACAAAACAAAAGTTTCAAAAATCAAATATAATTCACTTAAGTTAATTTTTCAAACTATTGTACTGAAATTTCGAATAATCAAAAATAATGATTAATAAGTCACGTTACATACGAATGACTTTTTACTTATCTTTTAGTAAGTTTTCTTTCTGAATGAAGGGATCCCAATTGAATATTTTAATATTTCAGAGTACCCACTAAAGATTTTGCTATATTGTTCCATATCTGTTACTACATCAGTTCCGCCAATTAAACTAACAAAAAAATATTCCGCAGGTTTATTTTCTCGAAAGAACAATGGTTTTTCAACATTCATTGGATTGCGGAAACCAATCCAACTGGTTGACACAAGATTGGTACAATTAAATAAAGTTTTATTTAATTAACAGGAATTGGTTACAAATAATAAAGAAACAGAAAAAATGTTCATATTTTTTCATCTGAAAAAATAATGCACGTGCATTTAATGTATGTTTGTCCTGCTTTATCTTGTTTTCTTCTCAGTTTCGTGTTCGGTATGTGTATTCGTTCTATTATCTAGACCCCTCCACGTGGTAAGCATGACGTGCTTTGACTTATGGATGGGGGAAAAAGAGTTGATATACATATAAGCCCTGACTAAAACAGAGAAGGTGCAGTCTGCTTTGGACAAAAAAATATAATGTGTTTCTCAATCTTTGTCTTTTTCCTCATGATGTATGTGGCTTTCCTCGTTGTTGCTGTGGAGGAAAGATGCACTTGCAGGTTGAACGGAAAGTGTTGTCCTACCTGCACAGTACGTGAGTCGAGAAATTATTACAAGGATTATATGTATATATTAGGGTGGTTAAAAAAAATCAGCTTCTTCTTTCTCCGAAGGCCCCACCTAAAAACTTCCGGAAAGGTGTAAAAAGACGCCTGTGAAAAGTAGAGCTCTTAATATTAATATTTAGAGGTCGCTCATCGCGAATTTCTATTTCCCATTTAAATAGCATATGAAAATTTTTTATTTTAATTTGCAGTTTTGTAACTCTTGAACGGGTTAATGAGTTGCTAAGACCGTAACATATTTGTGTAGGGAATTCGACGCTCTACAAAAATGATCTGTCATGATTTTATCATAAACTTACTCATTCAAAAGCTATTGAAGGTTAAAGTTGAACACATAATAAATTTATCTTTTTTTTATTAATTTTTGGCAAAAATTTGAAATTTATCACTTATTTAATCACTAATTCTTGATTTGTTCAAATTTTCCCAACCAACTTCGTCCCCTACAAACTACCCCCTATGCGGCAAACACTATGGCGGGGCCAGCGAAATGTTTCGCTGGCCCCGACGTTATCCAAAATGAACTTTATATAGCGGACCATTTTCGTCTTCAGTTGCTCAAATTTGTGCAACTAAATTCAAACCCAAAAAACAACCCCCAATACGGCAAATACTATGGCGGGGCCAGCGAAACGTTTCGCTGGCCCCGACATCACCCAAGAGCAACTGTATATGAGCGTTACTTTCGTCTTCACTTGCTGACATTTGTGCAACCAACTTCAACTCCTAAAAACTACCCCTATGCGACAAATACGGGCACGCGGGCACCTTGCACTACTGCGCAAGCGATATACAAAGCGCTTTATTGGCTGCCATTCGCGGGCTTATTTGAAATGTTAAATAATACAATTTTTTAAATTGTTAGTAATAATTAAAAATAATTTTTTTAACATGTTCAAGTGGTGCATGGATGGTTTTTAATATATTCTAAACATTAGGTTTCAAAAAATAAAAAAAGAAGATCACATTGAACAACGTAATTTTTTTTTCGGAATATTTCTTTTTTTTCTAACCTGATGCATCACCCGTCAAATTTCATTTCATTGCGAGTTGAGATGTGTTGAGACATGACGGATGCGAATCACACACTCGTTTTTGTCAAGGGTTCAACATCTCAGTGGCTAACACCCGCACCACGGTTTTAATTGGCCTCTCTCCTTTTCACAAGATTGGTGCACAGAGAAGGAAAACTGGGCCCATAACCTGTTAAGCGTTCTTATTTCCATCGGATACTATGCTATTCCGAATGTAGTCGGAAATACTCAAAGTAAACTCTCTCATACTCTCTAGAGCGATAAACCAGCCGCTTCAATAATAATTCAGCCATTTTTGGAACTATTTATATGTCAGTGTTGCGCTTTTGGAACCAATTACATGTCAGCAACTGACACCATAGATTAAGGGCTACACAACGCTCACTTTTTGGGGGACGTTACAGGCGAATAACATGGTGGTTTTGAATTAAATACATTACTTGTTGAGTGCATCTGGCTTGTTAGAACTGTTATTTAGACTGAAAGTAGAAACGAATAAATCCAAAAAATTATCAGTTATCGATAAGCTTAGGAATCTTACGTCTGCAGATCTCAAAGCAAGAGGTTACACTTTCAGGCAAACAAAATGGTCGCGACTGCGATTACTACCTTAATAGCAGGGAATGGTTACCTGGTTACACATGAAGGAACTACGCAAATGATCTTTTGATCGTGTCTTATATTAGATTATATATTAAACTATGTCTTATTTTGGCCATTTACGGCATTTTTACTCTGCTTGAACTATTTATTTATTCATTTATTTGAACAGAAACTTTGGCAAAATACAGGATACAGATTATCTCACTAGAATAGAGAAAATTATGTTGAACTAGAATAAGAATTTCAGTATTCAGCCATAGTTTCAAATAATAGTTAAAAATACTAGCATTGAATAATAAAACATATCTTTACTTTCAGTTTCCAATGGCACTTGCATTTAAGACTACACGAAGGAAATCATCCGTAAATAGAAGTCAGGAACTGGTGCTATATCCTGGATTAAACATATTTTTGGAGCGATGCAGGCACATAAAAAATACCTATATTCTTCTTCATTCTTCTTCTTGGTCTTCAGAACCTCCAAACTCCAGTTATAAAGTTCTCAGAATTTAAAAAAAGTGTTGTTTTCCGATGTTCATGCTGCAAACAATGAATAATTTTTTCAAACTTAAAATATGTTAAATATGTTCAACTAATAAATATGTGCATTGCTTTCGTGCTCACAAGAAAATATTTTCTGAAGATGACCCATGCGATTATTCCAAATTTCTAGAAATTTTGCTTGTTCTGCGTGGAGGCACTTTGGACTTGTTTAGGTTAAAGTAGTAGGGCTCGTTTTGGGGGGTCCTTAAAATTTATAGTTGGACAGCAAATATAACTTCGAGTGTTTTTAAGGTGACTCGCGTGATTATTCCAGAATTAAGAAGTATTTTACGTGTTCCGCGTGGAGCCACTCAGGACTTGTTCAGATACAAGTCTAAGGGGTGGTTCTAGGGTTCGTTGAATATTATTATGGGTTTAGGGACATAAATTGTTGTTTTCTAAAGGTAACTTGTGTGATTATTTTAAATTTTTTTGAGTGTATAGCGAGAAGTCACTCTCGATTTGTTCCAATGAAAGTTAGGGGGTGGTTTAAGGTGGTTTTGTAAATTTAGGGGTATATAGGGTAAATTTAGAAATTCCTGGAAAGTGCATCACGTAACCCTAAATCCAAAACTGTGAATTTTGCACGAAATCTACACCTTTCAGCACTTTTTTTTTGTCTTTTTTTGCCAAAAAATATGACTGATGGTCGAGTGGGATATCTATCAATATTTTAAACTGAATGATAATTATTCAAAAAAATTCCATTTTTTATACAAAAGGCAACTTAGATAATGATTGTGTTAGAAGAAACCCAATTTTCGTGGAAAAAAGTAGAAATTGCGATTAAAATATGAAAATTATGATTTTTGCACATGTCTCATCTCGTTCCATGCTCTGGACCGAGACGAGACACGAATTGGGGCGAGATGAGACACCTCAACTATTTACTAGTTTTTTTTTTTTTTTTAATTGAAGATTATTTTTTGTGTTTGTTTCTTAAACACATAAGATTATTTTATATATTCTGACACTTGAGTACAGTATTTCTTTATACGACATATTTTACAGTAGCAGTTATATACTCTTCTAACCATGGAAGTCACTTCCTTTATACATTTTCAACACTGCAACTAGTGTTGAGTCAACTAGTTGATTCACATTATTCTTCATCAAGTATTTCACAACTATTTTCAAGTCTGCAACTCTCCTTTAAATTTATACCTATTTTCGAAAATTCAACTCAAAGGGAGTCAAATCTTGCGAATAAAAACTTTTCTTCAGCTCCACAAGGCGGTGATGACCAGACTCGTGGTGCTCTATAATGAAGACGCCGCCTGGTGGCGGCGCCCCCTATGCCTATATTTCGATTGCTTCTCTATGATTTTCTCAGAGAAAATTGTATGTTTTTGGGACGACGGTCATTTTGTCATATAAAATGCCATGTCCTGTTTTGATATGATGCTTAGCTAGTGCTAATTGTATGCAATGTTTTAGTCTGACTTCAATCTCATGCTCCTTTACGCGTTGGCTCACCGCTCTCATGGTTTCTCCAACATAGGCTCCACAAGAACAAGGGATTTTATATACTCCCAGATCATTGAGAGGTGCCTTTTCATCTTTCGGATTATTTAGAAGTTGTCGTTTTTTTGTAGGTGGTTCAAATATGGTTTTGATGTTGTGTTTCTTGAGAATTCTTCCTATTTGTTCTGTGGTACCTTGGATGTCGGGTAGATTGGTGGTCGTTGTTCTCTCTCTTTCTTTAATAGGTTGCACTGACTTTTTGTTTGGAGTGTATTTCCTTATGGTTTTTTTTTAAGATATGTCATAATGATAAGAGTTTCTGTTTGTATATGTGGGTTTCATGTAAACTTCATGTCCTCATGTGTCATCAGATCTTTTGTAAACTGGTACGCTCAGGAAAGGCAATTTTCCGTTCTGCTGAATTTCCATGGTGAACTGGATATTAGGGTGTAATCGATTGATGAAATCGGAATACTTGTTTAGTTTATGTAATCGCGGTTTAAGCTTGTAGTCCATCCAACGAAGCTCTGAAATGAAATTTTAAGGCTACATCAGAAATGAATGATTTTGCATATACCCTATTTTTGGGGTGAGAAACTCGAATCTGAAATTAATTTTCATTAAAAATGCTTTTTTCTCGCCGAAAATTGATTCTCCGAAGCTTTCCGCATCTTCCCCAGGAAGTACTGATCGTACGGAAAAAATAATGAGACCACGTTGTCGAGGAGGTCATTTTACATACTATAAGGCTATTTTTGCTGATAACTTAAATTTTTAATATTTTCAATTGAAACTTGGACTCAGAATGAGTCCAAGAGATGCCTGAAGGGTACCAGGTAGTTTTAGGTCATCAAAACTACCAAAATCACTCCTAATGTTTTTTTTTTCTGATTACGCATGGTGTGCCCGATAACTCCAGTAGAGTGGCGGAGTAAGGGGATGACGCAGTGAGAGGTTAAATAAGAATAATCCGTATATCAAGTATGGAAATTTTAATATAAGTATTCATGAAAAGACTAGGTTCCCGACACTCATTTTCACCCCGAGGTGAGTACGATTACATCCACTCGACACTTAGTTTATACAGAGTGGTCCGAGAGACCACTTGAAAGGTTAGATTATTACGATTTTTAACTGAGCTCTCAGAAGCTAACTGCTCGAGCGGGAGCCCCGGATGCTCAAAACTAATTCAAAATTATACAGTTCATCATGAGCGCGAGTGAGAAACAAAAGCAAAATATGACCTTGCCCGAGGTCAGCAACTATTAAATTTCAACGGCGTGTGTCTACCACTTCGACACACGACGTTGAAACGCGACAAGTTAAACTTTACAGGAGATAATTGACGGTAACCCACCTGGCAGAAGTCTTCCTCCTCTATCTCGGTCTCTCATCCTGATTTCGGTCGAGATATTTTAGTTCCGTAGGATTTTAAGCTTCAAGTTATTTCTTTCTGTTCTCTAAATGTCGAGGCACTCGCTCGGAGCTTGGAATTACAAATGAGAATTTTGAGAGCGGCGTCTCCGTTCTCCCTCTCTACTGGCGTATGCGATCACACGCTCGTGCTTATCCTGAATTTGGGTGATTACCACCCCCAAACCAAAATCACTTGCGTCCGTTTGGACGCAGAATGGTAGATTGAAATCGGGGTACGCCAATACAGGCGATGATACCAAGGCTGTTTTTAGAGTCTGGAATGCCTCTTCCTGCTCGTCTCCCCAAGAGAAATTGTAATTTTTCTTGGTTAGGCGAGTGAGTGGCTCACAGATTCTAGCGTAGTCCTTGATGAGTCGCCTATACCATAATGTAGCCCCTACGAAACGTCTGACTTGTTTAACATTTCTGGGTCAAGGATATTCAAGTATGGGGCGGACCTTATCATCGTCTACTAGCAACCCATCTTTATTCACCTTGAATCCCAGAAACTTTACTTCCGTTTGACAGAATTTGCACTTGTCTGGGCTGAGCGTCAGCCCGGCTTCATTTAGACGGCTAATGGTCCGCTCCAACTAGTACAAGTGCTCGTCAAGCGTCATGCAGCGGTATGCAAATACGTGTGGTCTCATCTCCGGGGTGATGACCTTGTCCATCAACCGTTGAAAGGTTGCTGGGGCCCCGGTGAGACCGAACGGCATGCGCTTGAACTGGTATAACCCTCTTCCTGGGATAGTGAAGGCCGTGATTGGCTTACTATCTTCACTTAACGGGATCTGGTGATAAGCTTTGTTCAGATCTAGGGTTGAGATGTATCGAGCGCAATTTAAGCGGTCCAAGATTTCCGCCATAAACGGAAACGGATACGCATCTTTCTTCGACACCTCATTAACCCGTCGAAAATCTATACACAGACGATAATTACCGTCCGGCTTACGGGCCATTACCACCCGGCTGCACCACTTACTATTTGAAGGCTCGATCAAGTCTTGCTCAATTAGTATATTCGCTTCGGCGATCAACGCGTCACACACTTTAGGCGACATACGATGATTCCTCTGACGAATAGGAGGATTCCCTTGCGTGTCGATCACATGCTCGACCAATTTCGCAGCGGGTAACTTATCGGGTTTTGGTTTAATTATACTCTTCAAGAACTGGTCTAACCTAACTTTCTCCGCTTCGCCCAGAAATGCAATGCCTTTACAAGTGTCGATCTCATTCTCGCCCGCGAAACCAAACAAAAATTTTATGATTGGCTCGTCAGGCAACCATAACTGCTTGTCACGCAAATGCAGAACGAAACCGAACTTCTCCGCAAAATCCATGCCTAGCACGCAAGTATCAATTAGCCCAGGTACGATTTTGAAATTGATTAAATTAGTGGTTCCTGAGAAAGTGGCCGGCAGACGCGCCTCGCCAATGACAGACTCAATAGTGCCATTAGCCATCATGACAGCACCTGCCTTCGAGTAGTCAATCTTATAGCCACCAGAACCGAGTATCGGTAACCCTACTGACCCAAGATAAGTTCTAGATGAACCCGTGCCTACTAATGAATGGATTTCCGTAACCCCTATCGTTATACTGACGTAGGGTCTTGAGTTGGTACCAATCCCTGATAGAAAATCAAGCTCAGTTTCAGAGGAGCTGTAACAGAGCTGCCCCTTCGTACCCTGAATATCTGAGAGTTTGGTAAGTCCAGCACTCAAAGATGGGTATGATTTAGAACGAAAGAGCGATGTTGACGAACGAGTGAGAACATGAGTTCCCGAATTAAAGTGAGCGACTGAGGGTTGGGAGGTCTCCCTCCCCGAGTCATGAGTTGAATATAATTCACTGATAGTCAATTCAGGCTGAGTATCAGAAGACGATTTCTGAGTCAATTCAGGTTTAATGTCAGAAGATGAGTTCTGAGTTAATTTAGGTTTAGTCTTAGTAGATGAATCCTGAGTTAACTTAGGTTTAGTCTCAGAAGATGAATTATGAGCCAATTTAGGTTTAGTTTCAGCAGATGAATGCTGAGTTAATTTAGGTTTCGTGGTCGAATTTGGAGGAGTTGATTCGGGTATATCGCGAATAGCAGAAATGAGGGTCTGCCTTGGGATACAAGGAGTGGCATTCGACCCTGAGACGGCCCTCCCTTAATGGTTTCCCTGACAATGGGCAGAATTGCAAGTCTGCCAAACTTGGCCGTGCTTGCCACAATTATGGCAGAACTCGGCCCATCTAGTTTCACAGGTTCTCCAACCATGATCAGCTCCTCCACAATTGAAACAGGGTGGTTCGGCTTTTGATGGAACCCTCTTTCTCATGGATGGATTCTGCCTTGTGAAGTCAGGCTTGGTTGAGGCCTGCGCCCCGCCCGTCTCACTATGAGTTACGGCCTTATTTGTGTTGGCACTAGGTTTATGATTATTGAATGTGGCTGTATTACCATTTATAGAATTCGGCTTATCATGCAAGCAGGTCTGGGTGTCCTGCTTATCCACCAGTTTCACCAACGCACTCACCAAGGACTCTAGAGAGGAATTTACCTCGCTCGATGCGTTGCCACCAGTATTCTTACCAGCTCCGCGAGAGGAGTTAGAGTTTTTGGCATAAGCTAACTCAGGGAAGAATGAATCTTCCGGGCTATTTATTTTGAATTCATTAGTTTTTCCAATTTTCATTATTGTGAACGTTGCAAGAAATATCAATGAAATTCCATTTAAGAAATGCGACACGCCAGAGTCATAATTAAATGCTTGATGATTTCAGAGCACGCATTTAACAAAAAGTACCAACTCACTTTTTCCGGGTGCATTTCAAAGTGCAAACATATGCCCGCAAAAATCCCTCTGATGACGCACATAGTTTTTGAGGCATTTGAATATTATTGTATTGATCGGAATATCTACTGAAGTATTGGATAAGTGTGTGAGGTGATTATATTAAATTTTATATTTTTAGCAGCTCAAGTTGGAGGAAGCTCAGACGGGGTCCGATGTGAGTACTAGGGGTGGTTTCCTTAGGCTGTATAATATTATTGTAGGAATTAAGATATCTGCTAGAGCCTTAGAAAGGTGTTTGAAGTAACAATTTTCAATTTGAAATTATTTTTGCTCCTGTAGTTAAATGCAACTTAGACGTTATTTGTTAAATGTACTTTGGGTGGTTTTTTTGGGCTGTCTGATATTATTTCATGGACGAAGATAGCAACAAAGGTCTTGGGAAAGTATATGCGGTTACTATTTTTAATTTGAACTTTTTTTGGCTGCTTAAGTCGAAGGTAACTGAGACGGAGTTTCTTAAATATACTAGGAGTCGTTTTTTTGAGTTTCTAAATATTATAGTA
>CAKNXH010049338.1:0-13215 GCA_932178445.1 Andricus quercusramuli
TTAATTAATTTTCAACTAAAAAATATAAAATTTCAAGCTAAAATGGAATAGTTATATCTTCAGTTAAAAGAATAATTTTCAACTAAAAAGAAACGAATATTCAACCAAAAAAAATCAATTTTTAATAACAATGATGAATTTTCAACCAAAAATATGAAATTTTGACCAAATAGTGGATTTTTCTATCCAAAAGATGAATTTTCTATAAACAAAAAAACTAACTTTCAACTAGTTTTTTTCAATGAGAGAAATGAATTCTTAACAAAAAATAGAATCGTTGAATTTCTTACTTAACAGGTAGTTTTTTAATAAAAAAGATTACATTTCTATCACAAAGGGTAAATTTTCAACAAATAATTGAATATTTAAAGTGAATTTTCAACTGAAATGATGAATCTGCAACTAAAAATTATTAATTTGTAACCAAATACATGAATTTTAAAGTGAAAATATAAATTTTCTACCAGAAATAAAGTAGGATAATTTTCAGTTAATAAAATAAATTTTCAAAACAAAAAAAAACGAATTTTCAAGCAAAGAAATTAATTTTTAACCAAAAAGATGAAATTTTAACTAATGAGAGTACACCCTGGTATCACTATTTTTTAAGCTTGAGCAGTTTTAAGAAAAAAAATGAAAATTGATGATTTCAGGGTGCACAGTCTTCCCCCTTTTTTTTTAGATTCCCTTTTTTTCTTGAAATTCTCCTTTTTTTTTGCCCTATTCTCAAAAAACTTCCCCTTTTCTCTTCAAATATACGATATTTGAAATTGTACCAATTCAAATAAATTATTTATGAATAAATAAGGTACACGTTTCAAGTGCAGACCTTCAAAAATATATACTCTTAAAAAATTTTGAAGGTGAAACATTTTAAAGCAAGCTGAAAATGTGTTTGAAAATATATCTTTTTTAGTCGGAAATTCAACTATTTGGTTGCAAGTTCATGAATTTCGTTCAAAAGTTATATTTTTTGGCAGAAAATTAGTTAAAAATTGAACTATTTGGTTGAAAATATACTTATTTTGTTGAAAAACTGTCTTTTTGGTTGAAAGTCAAACTACTTTGTTAAAAATTCATGTTTTTTAAACTGTAAATTTCAATTTTTGATGAAAATTATTTTTTGTATTGAAAGCTTATATTTTTGAGTTCAAAATTTAACTGTATTGTAGAAAGTTCTTTCTTTGGTTTAGAAATTCAATAATTTTGTAGAAAGTTGGGTTTTTTCATTCGAAAATTAGTTTTTTGAAATGAAAATGTAGAAATTCCATTTTTAATTCAAAGTTGATATTTTTATTTTTGAAAATTCAACTATTTGGTTAAAAATTTATGGAATTTGTTAAAAATTCGTCCTTTTTTGCAGAAAATTACTCTTTTTGGTTTAATATTCGATATTTCGAATGCAATTTTTTTCTTTATTGACTAAAAAATCTTTTTTGGTTAAAAACTCAACTCTTGTTGAAAATTCGTGTTTTTGGATGAAAGATTCAACTGTTTTGTAGAAAATTTGAATTTTCTCTGGAAAATTCAATAGTTCGGTAGAGAATTCAACTAATTGTTCGATTTTTGAACTACTTTTTCAAAACATCATTTTTGAGTTAAAAATTCATCATTTAAGTTAAAGTTTTTTTCTGTTTGTTAAAAACTAGGGGGTTTAACTAAAAATTTCAATGGTTGGTTGAAAATTAACTTTTTTATTGAAAATTTATATTTTTGTGTTGAAAAATCGAATGTATTGTAGAAAGTTATTTTTTTAGGCTCAAAAATTCAATAATTTGGTAGAAAATTGTTTTTTTTTTTCATTTGAAAATTAGTTTCTTGAAATGAAAATGTAGCGATTCCATTTTGGGTTCAAAGTTGATCTTTTTTATTTTGAAAATTCAAATATTTGGTTAGAAATTTACGTAATTTATTAAAAATTCGTCCTTTTTTATAGAAAAATAATCTTCTTGCTTTAAAATTTGACATTTTGAATACAATTTTTTTTCTTTATTGACTAAAACATCTTTTTTAGGTGAAAACTCAACTCTTGTTGAAAATTCGTGTTTTCGGATTAAAGATTCAACTGTTTTGTAGAAAATTTGAATTTTCTCAGGAAAATTCAATAGTTTGGTGAATAATTCAACTAGATGGTCGAATTTTGAACTAAGTTGTTAAAAATTCATTTTCTCAAATTGAAAATTGAAAATTTTGATTGAAAATTATGTTTTGTATTGAAAGCTTATATTTTTGAGTTAAAAATTCAAATATATTGTAGAAAGATCTTTTTTTTTTGCTCAAAAATTCAATAATTTTGTAGAAAATTAGTTTTTTCGAATGAAAATGTAGCAATTCCATTTTTGGTTCAAAATTGATCTTGTTTATTTTGAAAATTCAAATATTCGGTTAAAAATGTATGTAATTTGTAAAAATTTATGTAATTTGTAAAAAATTCGTCCTTTCGTCATTTTTTAGTTCAAAATTCATCATTTCAGTTGAAGTTTTTTTTTGTTTGTTAAAAACTAGGTTCTTTAACTAAAAATTTTAATTTTTGGTTGAAAATCAACTTTTTAATTGAAAATTCATATTTTTGTCTTGAAAAATCAACTGCATTGTAGAAAACTCTTTTTTCAGGCTTCAACATTCAACAATTTCAGAGAAAATTCAGTTTTTTCAATCGAAAATTAATTTTTCGAAACGAGAATGTAACGTTTCTCGTGAATAAAAAATAATAACATGTTTCTTTGATTCAAGCTGAAGAAATTACAGATTCTAGTTTCAAATTTACGTTGAAAGTATCCAATTTTTATAAATAAATTCTTTAAGGGCAGAAATCATTGAAAAATCATTTAAAAATTTTTTTAAATGTAACATTTGTTATAAAAAGATGGATTTTTCTTTTCGACATGTAAAAATAAATGTTTAATATTTCCCCTATTTCTCCTCTTTTTCGTGAGAAAATTACCCTATTTCGCCTTTTTTGAGCTCCTTTTGTGCTGTGAACCCTGTATTCCAGTTGAATATTTACAATTTTATTTGAAAATTCATCACTTTCTTTCAAAATGTAACTATTTTTTTGAAAGTTTTGTTTTGTTTTGTTTTGTTGAAAGTTAGTTTTCTGGTTGAAAGTAATTTTTGAACTTAAAATTTAACTTATTCCAATTGAAACTTCCATAGATGTAGTTGAAAATTCTTTTGTTTGGTTAAACATACATTTTTTTTAACTTAAAATTTAAGTTTTTGTTGGAAATGTATCTTCTTTATTAAACATTAATTTTTTGTTTAAAAATTCAACTGTTTTGGTTGAAACTTTTTATTTTTTTTATTTTTTATTCTTATTATTTTATTATTATTATCGTTTTTATTTTTGGAAAAGGGAATTTTTCACAAGGGAGGAGAATTTTTTTAATGAATTATAAGTCGGATTTAGAAGGAAGGAATTAAAAGTATCCTTCTTCTAAATTTTAGATAAAGTATTTCAAAGAAGAAATATTTCTGAATTATAATAGAAAGTTTTTAACATTATTCATTGTGAATTCATCTTTTTTCAGTTAAAAATTCAATTACTTGGTTCAAAGTTATTCTCTTTTGTTAAGAATTAATTTTTTTGTTAAATATTCATCATTTTAATTTAAAATTCATCTCTAGTTGAAAATGTAAATACTTTGTTCAAAATCAATTGATCTTTTTTTTTTGTGAAAATTCAACTAATTGTTTCAAAATTGATATTTCGCATTTAAAAAGTAAACTATTTGTTTGAAAATTGATCTACTTTGTAGAAAGTTCATCTTTTTGGCATAAAATTCAAATATTCCAGTTAAAGATCCATCAGTTTGGTTGAAAATTAATTTTATTAACTAAAAATTTAACTGTTCTTTTTTAATTGAAAATTAAACTATTTTATTGAAAACTCACGTTTTTTTTTTAATTGATTTTTTTTTGGTAGAAAATTGTCTTATTTTTCTTTCAAAGTTAATCTTCTTGTTTAAAATTCTTCTTTTCGGTCAAAAATTCAAGTATTCCAGTTAAATATTTATCATTTTAGTTGAAAATTCATCTTTTAGGTTGGAAATAAAATTATTTGGTTGAAAGTTATACTCTTTTGTTGAAAATTAATTTCTTTTTGGTCAAAGATTAATCATTTTAATTAAAAATGCACTTCTTTGGTTGAAAAATGATTTGTTTGATTGAAAACTTGTTTTTTCTTTGAACGTTTTTTGGTTAAAAATTATTTTTCTTATACTGAAAGTGTAACTATTATTCCAGTTGAATATTTCATAATTTTCCTTAAAAATTTATCTTTTCGGTTGAGCATTCTTTGTTGACTAAAAATGTAATTATTCAATTTTTGGTTGAAAAATTATCTTTTTCATTTGAAAATTCGTCGCTTTTAATAGAATTAATATTCTTAGTTGAATATTAACCTTTTTGGTCAAAAATTCAATTATTCTAGTTAAAGATTCATTATTTGACTTGAAAATTCAACTTTCTGGTTTAAAATTAAACTGGTCCAGTTAAATATTTACAATTTTATTTGAAAATTCATCATTTTGTTTGTAAATCTAAATATTTTGTTGAAAGTTAGTTTTTTCTGTTTTAAGTAATTTTTTAAACTGAAAATTTAACTTATGCCAATTGAAAATTCCAGAGTTAAACATTAATTTTTCTAACTTAAAATTTAATTAAGTTTTGGTTGACAATTGATCTTTTTTAGTAAAAATTATTTTTTTTTGTTGAAAATTCAACTAATTCAGTTGAAGATTCATTGCTTTAGTTGAAAACTCTTATGTTTGGTTTAAAATTAATTTTTTTAACTAAAAATGTTAATAGTTCATTTTCGGTTGAAAATTATTATTTTTCAGTACAAAATTTAACTATTTGGTTGAAAATTTGTCTTCTTCAATTAAAAATTCAACTATTTCATTATAAATTCATGTATTTTGTTGAAAAATTGTATTTTTTTGGTAGAAAATCAATCTTTTTATTTGAAAATTACTCTTCTTGTATAAAAATTCATCTTTTTGGTTGAAAATTTAACTACTTTGTTGAAAATCAATTTATCTTTTTTTTTTGTAAATTCAACTATTTGGTTAAAAATGTATGTACTTTGTGGAAAATTCATCTTTTTTGTAGAAAATTAATCTTCATGATTGAAAATTCATAATTTTAGTTGAAAATTCATCAGTTTGGTTTAAAATAATTTCCTTTAACTGAAATTTTAACTGTTCCATTTTTAATTGAAAATTGATCTTTTCTTATTCAAAATTCTTCAATTTGGATGGAAATTTGTCTTTTTTAATCGAAAATTCACCTATTACATTAAAAATTCACGAATTTTTTAAATAATCGATTTTTTTTATAGAAAATTATCTTTTTCTTTGAAAATTAATATTCTTGTTTAAAAATTTTTCTGTTAGGTAAAAAATTTAAGTATTCCAGTTAACCATTTACCATTTTAGTTCGAAATTCATCTTCTAGATTGTAAATAAAATTATTTGGTTATGTGGTTAAAACTATTTTGTTAAAAATTAATTTTTTCGATTGAAGATTCATCATTTTAATTAAAAATTAATTTCTTTCGTTGAAATATGAGCTATTTGATTGAAAACTTCTTTTCTCTTCGGATGAAAAGAATTTTTTTTGCCGAAAATTTAACCATTTTGATGAAAATTTGTTACTATTTTGGTTGAAAATTATTATATATTTGAACTGAAAATGTTAATATTATTCTAGTTGAATATTCCATAATTTTAGTTAAAAATATATCTCTTTGGTTGAAAAGTCATTTTTTGACTAAAAATTTAATCATTACATTTTTGGTGGACAAATTATATTTTTAAATTAAAAATTCGGTTTTTTGTTGTTGTAGAAATTAATCTTTTTGGTAAAAAAATCAATTATTCTAGTTAAAGATTCGTCATTGCAGTTAAAAATTTATCTTTCTGGTTCAAATTTCAACTATTCCAGTTAAATATTTACAATTCTATATGAAAATTCATCACTTTTTTTGAAAATGCAACTATTTTTTTAAAAGTTAGTTTGTTTTTTGTTGAATGTAATTTTTTAAACTAAAAATTTAACTTATTCCAATTGAAATTCCATAGTTGTAGTTGAAAATTCATCTGTTTGCTTAAAAACTAATTTTTTTAACTTGAAATTTAATTATTTAAGTTTTGGTTGACAATTTATCTTTTTTAGTAAAAATTAATTTGTTTCTTTGAAAATTCAACTATTTTAGTTAAAGATTCATTGTTTTAGTTGAAAACACTTATTTTTGCTTGAAAATTAAGTTTTTTAGTTCAAAATTCAACTGTTTGGTTGAAAATTTATCTTTTTCAATCAAAAACTCAACTATTTCGTTATAAATTCATGTATTTTCTTGAAAAATTGTATTTTTTTCGGTAGGAAATCGATCTTTTTGTTTAAAAATTAATCTTCTCGTTTAAAAATTCATTCTTTTGGATAAAAGTTATCAGTTTTAATTTAAAATTCATCTCTGATTAAATATGTAACTACTTTGTTGAAAATTAGTTTACCTTTTTTGGTAAAAATTCAACTATTTGGTCGAAAATTGATATTTTGCATTTAAAAATTAAACGAATTGTTTGAAGATTTATATACTTTGTGGAAAGTTCGTCTTTTTATAGAACATTAATCTTTATTATTGAAAATTCATTTTTTTGCATAAAATTCAACAATTCTTTAGTTGAAAATTTATCACTTTGGTTGAAAATCAATTTCTCTGACTGAAAATGTAATTGTTCCATTTTTAGTTAAAAGTTGATCTTTTCTTCTTCAAAATTCGACAGTTTGAATGAAAATTGGTTAAAAAATCGATTCTTAGGTAGAAAATTATCTTTTTCTTTTAAAATTAATCTTCTTGTTTAAAAATTCTTCTTTTCGGTCAAAAATTCAAGTATTCCAGTTAAATATTTATAATTTTGGTTGAAAATTAAACTCTTGTTGAAAATTAATTTTTGTTTTGTTGAAGATTCATCGTTTCAATTAAAAATTCATTTTTTTTGTTGTTGAAAAATGAGCTCTTTGATTGAAAACTTGTTTTTTCTTTGGATGTTTTTTGGTTGAATTTTTTTTTTTACTAAAAATGTAACTATTATTCCAGTTGAATATTCCATCATTTTCCTTAAAAATTCATCTCTTTGGTTAAACATTATTATTTTTCAACTTAAAATTCAATTATTTAAGTTTTGGTTGACAATTCATCTTTTTTAGTAAAAATTCTTTTTTTTGTTTGTTTGAAAATTCAACAATTTCAGTTGAAGATTCATTTTTTTAGTTGAGAACTCTTATATTAGTTTAAAATTAATGTTTCTAACTAAAAATGTTACTATTCGATTTTCGGTTGAAAATTATTATTTTTCAGTACAAAATTTAACTATTTGGTTGAAAATTTGTATTTTCTAATTAAAAATTCAACTATTTTGTTATAAATTCATGTATTTTGTTGAAAAATTCTATTTTTGGTAGAAAATAAATCTTTTTATTTAAAAATTAATCTTCTTGTTTAAAAATTCATCTTTTTAGTTGAAAATTCACCTTTTCGGTTTAAAATTGAACTATTTCAGTTGAAGATTCATAATTTTATTTAAAAATTCACCACTGTGGTTGAAAATTGAACTGTTTTGTTTAAAATCCGTTTTTTTTTGTGTTGAAAATTGATTTTTTCATCTGAAATTTCAACAATTCCATTTTCTTGTAAAAAATTTATATTTTTTATTTGAAAATTTAAGTATTTTCTTTAAAAATTCATTAATTTTGCAATTTTTTGCCTGAAGTAATCATTCTTTGTGTGAATTTTATTTTAGGTTCGGAAAAAAGTCGACGAGATTAGTGCGAGCTGCAGCAGTGAAACTTTCTCAAGAGTTGTTTAATATGATTGACAGGCCTGATTATGCGCTGGTGACGCGACTTCAGGAAGGAACTGAATCACAGGTAAGATTAAATATTTAAAATTAACTTCTCTAATGCCACTTGAGCACACAATATTAATTTTCTACCAAAAAAAGAAGAATTTTCAACAAATTACGTAAATTTTTATTTGAATAGTTTTAAATATTTGATTTTTCAAACTAAAATTATGAATCTCCAACCAAAAAATGAACTTTCAAGAATGCTGTTCAACTTTTAACCAAGGAGTTGAGTTTTTTAACCCAAAAAGATGAATTTTCAATAAAAAATGTAGTTGATATTTTTTGTTCAAAGTTGAACTATTTTGTGAATTATCATTTATTTTTTCAACCAAAAATTTAACTGTTTCATTTAGTCACGAAAATTTATCTTTTTTATAACAATTTAATCTTATTGGTTAAATTTTTTTGTTGTTTTGTTGAATATTCATTGTTTTAGTTAAAAATTCATGATGTCTTTCACCGAAAATTCAACTATTCCATTTTTTGTGTAAAATTTATCTTTTTTAATAGAATTTTAATCTTTTTGGTTGAAAATTCAACCATTAAGTTGAAAATTCATTTAAAAATAAAAATATTTCGTTGAAAATTAATGTATTTTGTTAAAGAATCATCTTTTTTATTAGAATATTAATCTTCTTGGTTGAAAATTCATTTCTATGGTTGAAAATGAGTTTTTTCAATTGATAATTTATTTTTTCAACTAAAGAAGAATCTTTTTTTATAACTGTTTAATCTTCTTAGTCAGAAATTAATTTTTTTGGTTGAATATTAATTGTTTTAGTTGAAAATTTAACTACTAAGTTGAAAATTCATTCCAAAATTAAAACATTTCGTTGCAAATTCATGTATTTTGTTAAAGATTAATCTTTTTTATTATAATATTAATCTTCTTGGTTGAAAATTCATCTGTTTGGTTGAAAATTTAGCTACTAAGTTGAAAATTAAGTTCAAAAATTAAAATATTTCGTTGAAAATTCATGTATTTTGTTAAAGATTAATTTTTTTTATTATAATATTAATCTTCTTGGTTAAAAATTCATTTCTTTGGTTAAAAATGAGTTTTTTCAATTGATAATTTATTTTTTCAACTAAAAATATATCTTTTTTCATAACTATTTAATCTTCTTGGTTAGAAATTAATTTTGTTGGTTGAATATTAATTGTCTTAGTTGAAAATTCATTTCATTCATTGAAAATTTAACAATTCCATTCTTGGCGTAAAATTAATCTTTTAATAGAAATTTAATCTTTTTGGTTGAAAATTCATTTTATTTATTAAAAATTCATTTTTTACTGAAAATTTAACTATTTTAAGTTGAAAATTTATCTATTCCAGGTGGAAATTAAACTAATTTCTTGAAAATTCTTCTTTTTTTTTAGAAAAATAATCTCATTAGTTGAAACGAATACATGAATTTTCTATTAAAAAATATTAATTTTTCAGCCAAAAAGAGAATAGTATTTTGTTGAAAAATTCTATTTTTGGTAGAAAATCAATCTTTTTATTTGAAAATTAATCTTCTTGTTCAAAAATTAATCTTTTTCGTTCAAAATTCAAGTGTTCCAGTTAAAATTTAACTATTTCAGTTGAAGATTCATAATTTTATTGTGAAAATTCACAAATTTTCGCTCAGGGAAAAAATGAAATTCAATCAATTCAATCAAAATTCATTAAAAATTAAAATATTTCTTTGAAAATTCATGTATTTTGTTAAAGATTACTCTTTTTTTATGAGAATATTAAGCTTCTTGGTTGAAAAATCATCTGATTGAAAATGAGTTTTTTATATTGATAATTTATTTTTTCAACTAAAAATTCAACTATTCATTTTTTTGTCGAAAACTTATTTTCTGTAGAAATTAAATCTTCTGGGCTGAAAATTCATTTTTTTGTTTGTTTGAAGATTCATTATTTCAAGTTAAAAATTCATGTCTTTCACTGAAAATTTAACAATTCCATTACTGGTCTAAAATTTATCTTCTTTGATAGAAACTTAATCTTTTTGGTTGAGAATTCATCTGTTTGGTTGAAAATTCAACTATTAAGTTGAAAATTCTATTAAAAATAAAAATATTTCCTTGAAAATTCATGTATTTTGTTAAAGATTTTTTTTCATTATAATATTAATCTTCTTGGTTGAAAATTCATTTCTGTGGTTGAAAATGAGTTTTTTTTCAATTGATAATTTATTTTTTCAAATAAAAATGTATCTTTTTTATAACTATTTAATCTTCTTGGTTAGAAATTAATTATTTTTGTTGAATATTCATTATTTTAGTTGAAAATTCATGATGTCTTTCACCGAAAATTCAACTATTCCATTTTTTGTGTAAAATTTATCTTTTTTGATAGAATTTTAATCTTTTTGGTTGAAAATTCATCGGTTTGGTTGAAAATTTAACTATTAAGTTGAAAATTCATTAAAAAATAAAAATATTTAGTTGAAAATTAATGGATTTTGTTAAAGAATAATCTTTTTTATTAGAATTTTAATCTTCTTGGTTGAAAATGAGTTTTTTCAATTGATAATTTATTTTTTCAACTAAAAATGTATCTTTTTTTATAACTATTTAATCTTCTTGGTTAGAAATTAATTTTTTGGGTTGAATATTAATTGCTTTAATTGAAAATTCATCTGTTTGGTTGAAAATTTAACTATTAAGTTGAAAATTCATTTAAAAATAAAAATATTTCTTTGAAAATTCATGTATTTTGTTAAAGATTAATTTCTTTTATTATTATATTAATCTTCTTCGTTGAAAATTCATTTCTTTGGTTGAAAATGAGTTTTTTCAATTGATAATTTATTTCTTTAACTAAAAATGTCACTATTAATTTTTTTCTCGAAGACTTATTTTTTGTAAAAATTCAATCTTCTTGGTTAAAAATTCATTTTTTGTTGACATATTCATTATTTTATTTAAAAATTCATGATGTCTTTCACTGAAAAATGAACTATTCCATTTTTTGTGTAAAATTTATCTTTTTTGATAGAATTTTAATCTTTTTGGTTGAAAATTCTTCTTTTTCTTAGAAAAGTAATCTCATTAGCTGAAACGAATAAATGAATACATGAATTTTCAATTTAAAAATAATAAATAAAAGAGTATAGTTACATTTTCGCTTAGGAAAATAATTTTTCAACCGAAGTTCGTTTTTTTGTTGTTGTTGAAAATTTATTTTTTTAACTGCAAATTGAACTTTTCTATTTTTGGTTGAATTTTTTAAATTGAAAATTCATTTGTTCGTTGAAAATTTATCTTTTGGTAAAAAATGAATGTTTCGGGTTGAAAATTCAATTCTTTTAATGAAAAATTCCAACTTTTGTGTTGAAAATTCAACTTTTTTGTAACAAATTAATATTTTCGGATTGAAAACTGTACTGTTTTGTAGGAAATTCGTCTTTTCGGCTTGAAAATTCAACAGTTTGGATGAGATTTTTGTTATTTATTGACTGAAAAAATTTTGTTGGTTGTAAATTCAACTCTTTTGTTGAACATTTATATTTGTTGGTGGAATTTGGTTTTGATTGAAAATAAAATTTTTTTGTGTGGAAATATCAACTCTTCGTTGAGAATTCATTTTTTTAAATCCAAAATTCATCATTTTGGTTGAAAATTTAATTATTTTGTTGAAAATTCCTTTTCTCTTATTTGAAAATTTATCTTTTTGAATTGAAAACTCAACTTTGTTTTTGCATTAACATTATTTATCTCCTAGGTGCAATGTTGTTTTTAATAAAAAATTAATCTTAAATAATATAATCTTAAAATAATAATATATGTTCCTTATTTTAATTTATGTTACAGATATTTAAATGCAAATTCGCTGGCTGGGATGAAGTTATTGCGGTCGATTTTACTCGTACTGCAGAATCTGTGGCGAAAACGGGCGCTGATCTCACAAAATGGGCCAAAAAACAAGAAACTAAGGTAAGTTAATTAACTTTTTTTTAAAATATATTCTCTTCAATTTAGTAGAATGTCTTTTCCAAAGAAAATGACACTAAAGACACTATTTTCTCACAATTGTTCGTTAATTAAACTATTTCTTTAATTTTCGTTGAAAAATATTTTTGAACTTCTTCACTAATTGGTCCGTAAAAACGAAAAAGATAAATTCTCAACAGAAAAATTAAATAGTTGATATTTTAAACAAGAAAAAATTTTCATTTTAAATCAGAAACAGTTGAATTGAACGAAAACAGTTGCATTTTTGACCAAATAGCTAAATTTTCAGCCAAAAAGATGAATTTTCAACAGAAAAGATTTGCTTTTTACCAAAAAAGATGAATTCTTATCAAAAAATAAGTTTTTAAGCAAATAGTTGAATTTTTAACCAAGAAGATTAATTTTCTATCAAAGAAGATTAATTTTCTATCAACAGAGATAAATTTTCAACAAATAATATAATTTTACCCAATTTTATTTGATCAATTTTTAGTTTATATTTTATTTGTTTTTCAAAATTTTATAACTAAATAGTTGAATGTTGAAACTAAAGAAGTTCAATTTTGAAACAAAAGTGAAGTAGATAAATCTTTATTAGAGAGAATTGGTTTTCAATTAAAAAACGAACTTTTCACGAAATTGTTTAATTTTGTATCAAATACTTGAATTTTCGACCAAATTGTTCAATTTTCAAGCTAAAAAGATAAAAATTTTCTACAAAACAGTTAAGATTTGAACAAAAAAATTAATTTTCAACCCATCAGTTCAATTTTCAACAAAGTAGTTAAATTTTCAGGTAAGAAAATTAATATTAAAAAAAAAAAAAAATTCAACTATAATTATGTATCTTCAACCAAAAAATGAACTTTTATGAAAGTAGTAATAGTTGTTGTAATTTATAGTTGAGATTTCAAGAAAAATTGATTTTAATTTCAAATAAGAAACAGATTTAACCAACAAAAACGAATTTTAAACAAAATACTTGAATCCTCCAGTAAAACAAAATAATTATTACCAAAAAGTTGCACTTTTAACCAAAAATTGGTTCTCTACCAAGTAAGATAAATTTTCAACAAAATACACAAATTTCTAACCAAATAATTCAATTTTCTTTTAAATTGTTGAATTTTCAACAAAAATGTTCATTTTCAACCAAAACAGATTAATTGTCGACCATAGACTTTAATTTTTAACCAAAAAATGTGAAACTTTTACAGAAATAGATGAATTTTTAAACAAAAATGTTCAATATTCAACAAAATAGTTCAATTTTGTAACAAATAGTTGAATTTTTTGCCACATTATTGAATTTTCAAGCCAAAAAGACAAATTTTCTACAAAACAGTTGAATTTT
>CAKNXH010049339.1:0-13891 GCA_932178445.1 Andricus quercusramuli
ACACCTATGGGTTCTCCTATTTCTCCAACTTTAGCTGATTTAGTTATGCAAGATCTAGAATCACATGTAATAAAAAATTTAAATTTTACTTTACACACTTATTTTAGATACGTTGATGATACTTTCATTACATTACCTAAAGATAAACTACGTTACGTTATAAATCAATTTAATTCTTATCATCCAAGGCTTAAATTTACACATGAAATAGAAAGTAATAATTCTATTTCTTTTTTAAATATTAAAGTTATAAAAACTGATTCAGGCAATATCATCACTGATTGGTTTCGTAAAAATACTTATTCTGGTAGATATTTAAATTTTCTTTCAAACCATCCAATACAGCATAAAATTTCAATAGTAAAAAATCTTATAGATACAGCTTTAAAATTATCAGATAAATCATTTCACAGTTCAAATATTGAATTTATTAAACAAAATTTATATTTAAATAATTATCCAACAGAATTTGTTCAAATACATGTTAACAATAAAATTAAATCAATTACAAATTCTTTATCCAACCAAAATAATACTAATATAGTTAGAAATTCAATTTTTAAACCAATAGTATCAATTTCTTTTCATGGTAAGTTATCTTTTGAAATTAAAAGAATTTTAAATGATTTTAATATTAAAGCAAATTTTAGAATTGATTCTAAACTTGATAAATTCATAAAATTAGGAAAAGATTTATTAGATAATTTACAACTTACTGATGTAGTATATAAAATTCAATGTTTAAATTGTGAAAAATGTTATGTAGGTCAAACTAGTAGATTACTTGCTACAAGAATAAAAGAACATCATGATAATTTTAGACAAAATCCAAAAAACCATAAAGTCATAGCAAAACATCAAGTTGAAACAGGATATTTGATTGATTGGGATAATGTTTTAGTTTTACATCACGAACCTAATGAATTTAAAAGATTAATAGCAGAAATGTTTTTTATAAAGAAAAATAGTAATAATTGTTTGAATATAATATCAGATCTTAATAATTATAGTCCAATATATAATATAATTTTAGATTCTCTAATTTAAAATGAATGATAAATTGAATTCTTTCAAAATTCTAAATTGATGAATTTTTTATTATTATCCAAATAAAAAAAAATTTTTTTAAATAAAGAAAAAATTTTTTTTTATTTTAATATAGGTTCATATTTTCAACTAATTAGTAATAGTAATATTTTGAATTTCAAAACAATGTATAAGGTTATTAATAATATTTAATTTTACAACTATGTCAATTTTTATTATAGTAATTAGAATTAAATAGAAACTATGGTACCTTATGATATAAATCGATGACACGTCTATGCTAATTCTATCCTTGTTAAGATTTCTCTTCCTCTCTTTCTCTATATTACTCTTCGCAAAAATGGAGCGAAAAAGTTATGAAGTCTCTGACTTCATAACTAAGTTTATAAAATTTAAAGCTTGAATTACAAGAATTTAAAAAGTATTTGTAAATTAAATAGATGTCTACAATTGAATAAATAAAAATTTTGAACAAAATATGAAGAACTATAAGGTAAAATTTATAATTACAATTTCTAACCTACAAAATTTTTTGAATCTAATTTAATTTTTTTTTTTTTTTTTTTTTTCAATTTAAATGATATTAATTTAAACTAATATTATTATATATATTTATAGAGATGAAGAGAAGGAGAAATCCATAATTAATTATGTTTATGATGAACTTTGGATTTTTTAATTTGACTTTGTCCTGATGAGGAAAACAAATTTGTTTTCGAAACGTCGGCAGCTGAATAAAGGTTATCAACATCAAATCTACCTTTTTTATTGGTCTGAAGTATGTCAATTTCCACCAATATATAATTTTTTATAATGTTATATTACTCAGACAAACAACATCACTCTATTCCATCATCAATCTATTTAAAAATGTTGAAAAAAATATTATTTAAACAAATTCTATTCGTTTAAATAATTGAAAATAAATGAACCGATGTTAATAAATATTCCACTAGACCAACAGAAATAATTTTCTTCTGTGATACGTTGGAAAAGCATAAAAATGCACACCAGGAGCAGTATTTTTAAAACTGTTAAAGCAGTTCAACACACAATCATTCGAATTGCCCTTCCTAGCTTTTTGACTGCGTTCTGTCGTTTCGGTCGCTTCTGCCATAATCAACAAACCTAAGAAAAAAGTTTTTTCACATAACATAGTTAATTGTTAAAAAAAAGTTTCACTTAAAATTCAAGAAAACTAATAAAATACTCGATGTTATTTGAATTAAAATAAAATATGCTCCATAAATATTCTGGGATAATTGAACTCTCTACCTCAAAATCTTCACAACTAGCATTACTTTTACAAAAATAATAGGTCGTATAAATATGTGAATATATATAATATTACTTATCGAATTAACACAATAATTTGTCATGATACCTTTTTAGAAAAACAAGAGTACTGACATACTTTATGTGATATTTGTAATCCGATAGGAGATCTGTCATAGACAGAAAAATACAAAAATCAACTCCGATCAAACCGTTCAATAAAATCGAGAAAAAGTTTTTTTCTCTCAATCGAGATTTTATCAATTTTCCTACAGACACTCTCGTTACCCGATAGTTAAACTCTTATTTTCGGTAAAAATTTATTTATTTTCAATCGCATGTTAATAAGTGGAATTCATCACTCAAATATTGCCGCTTTTAGACAACAGATGGCGCCAGGCCGTTTCCGCGGCCGTACTGAATTCTAACTCCTCCCCGTCCTTTTCTCTTCATTTCTTCTTCCAAGTCTGATATTAATATATTAAATAAAAGTGGGATCAGAGGACATCCTATTAATCCCTCTCTTATCCCCTTTTTCACCATAACTTTTTCTATCTCGCCTCGGTCTAATGAGTCAAACGCAGCCTTCAAGTCCACGAACACTGCTATCATTGCCCCTTTCTCCCTTTTGATCCCCTTATTTCCTAAGTAGTTCAGAACATATATATTGTCCATTACCCCCATCCCTTTTCTAAATCCTCTCTGATTCGGTGGCTCTATCTTTTTCTCCGCAACTTCTTTTTTTAACCTCTCCGATAAAACAGTCAGACATACTTTATACAGTGTTAGCGTTAGTGTCACTCCTCTATAATCCTTAACCTCCTCCCCTTTGCCTATCTCCACTATTGGTATCACTACTCTTTCTTTCCATAACTCTGGCCACCCCTCTCCTCTCCATACTCTATTGCACATTATCCATGCCCATTCCTTTAATTCTGTCCCCCCATATTTCCATACTTTATTTGGAATCTCATCTATACCACGTGCCTTTCCATCTTTCATTATCCCTAATACCTTGACTATTTCCTCTCTTGTAATGTCCTCCTCCTCATCTGCTTCCCTACCATCTCTTCCTCCTTCTATCATCTCAATATCCTGGTTTACTCTTTTCCTTCTTCTTCTCTCTTTATTTACCACCTTCCAAACCTCTTCTTCCGTCCTAGCCTTCTCCGCTTCTTCTTCAAACCTTTTATTTTCCTCCTCTTTTTTTTTTTGATCACACAACTCAGTGTACTCCTTCTTTTTTCTCCTATATTCTTCTCCACTACTTATCCCTTTTCTCCATTTTCTTAATACCCTTCTCACTTCCTTCTTCTTCTGTTTATAATCCTCATCCCAACCACTTCTAACCCCTCCTTCACTAACTTCTTTTTTGCTTGTGCACTGTAATGCTCCTTTTATTTCTTCTACTATTATTTCCATTTCCTCCTTTATATTTCCTTCCCTCATTTTGACATTCCAAACTTTTTCTTTAGACTGTTCTTTACCTTCCATTGAACAATCTCCTCTTCCTGCTCTTTTTACTTTTGCTTCCTTTTTAGCCTTTTTGTTATTACTCATTTCTCCCTCTACCGTCACTATTATGGAAAATTGATCCGAATCTATATAGTTCCCCACCTCTAGTTTCTTAACCTTCCCTCTTACTTCGTCGTCCACTACCAAATAATAAATTACCGTTCCCCTCTTTCCTCCTGAACGTGTATATTCCCCTTCCTTATCCCCCTCTATACTTCCGTTTAGGATAAACCATCCCATCTCCCCTAGGCTCTTCAAGAACTTCTTTCCCTCCCCATTCAGTATCTTGTCTTTGGATTTTCTTCCTCGCTCTCCATCCCATTCCTTTCCTCCTCTATCTCCTGTTCTCGCATTAAAATCACCTCCTATTATTAGCCTACTCTCTTGCTTATTTTCTTCCATCAGTTCTCTCATCTCCTCTGATTTCTCCTGCATATCACCGTTCACATAAACCCTCACTATCTTCCACCTCTCTCCTCCCATATTGATCTCTTCCACTATTAATCCTTCTTTATGCTCTTTCAACTCTTTTTTATCATTCTCTGTTGAGCATTCGTTTGGCATTCGCTGAGCATGCTTTATATGTGTACTCAATTTCAAACAGTTTTAATCAAATTTGTACGAGTTGTGATTATTTATGTTTTAATCACTTATTGAAGCCTATATCTAAAAAAATAATTTTGTGAATTTGAAAATTCCCATTCCTTGAGACCCGAGGTGAAGCTTTTAGCGTTTTCGAGCGTTTGGCGAGTTTGAATTCGACAGCTCAAGTAGAGAAATTGTTTCATTCAATATTCTAACATTGTTAATGTAAGGGGAAAAATTAGACATATAATACCCCATTACGGGAATTTTTCGATTAATAATTATTGTGAAGTAATTAATTTCTTCACGTAATTCATACACGGCTCCTGAGTAGAAGAATATATATTTTCACCAAAACAACAAAAAATCATATTTCCTATACTTTTAACAATACGGTAACAAAAGTTTCAATTGTTATGTAAAAAATGGTTGCTTTGTCCAACTCTTCTATTTAAAAAAAGTTCAGAACTGAAAAAGGAGAGAATATTCTTATTTCTTAAGACTACAAGATATAACGATCTGCTTTATAAATATTTGATTGTTTCCATATAATTTACACGTGAAAAGTATTGAAAATAACGCACATTCCATTTTCATACCTGCAAAGTTCTGAAATTCTTACAGAGATCTATATGAAAGGAAATTTTATTAACAACCCTCCCGTTTATTCTGTAATCCAAAATTTACTATTGCAGAGTGGCAAGGAATTTTTGAAGCACAATGCATATAGAAAGGGCAATTGCAGTGTATAAACGTTGCCACTAAAAACAGTGACTTTCCGTCTAAAAAACTCTCGTCATATTAGTCCAGGCAGAACAAAAAAAATCGAAAATACACATTGAGATTCGGACTTGCTTTTGTCTAAGCACTCCTAAAATTCATATGCTGTTAATTTATAAATAAACAAATGCCTTTTGCTACGTCCATGAAAGTATTATGCTATTAGTGATATATTATCACAAAATGGTCAGAATAAATACTCATAGTTATTATTGGAAAATGTTTAAAATATTATCAAATATTCTCTGTAAAAACCAGAGATCTTTTTTTTCTGTATTGTGTTTTTCGAGTCCTTTTTTGAAATATGATAACTTCATGGTGTTATTATTTTCAATGTAGAAAGCGACTCTGGAATCCCACGAGTGGTTTCATTTTAGTATGACTGGATACAGGTTTTTGAGTCGTATTTCAATGCCTGGAATTAGCTCTGAAGTAATAGTATTTTTACAGTGTTAACAAGAACATTGATTTTCAGTGAATTACATACCTAATAAAAAATCTTGTAACTGTAGCACTGTAAAAGTATAAGGAATTTATTTTTGTGAAAGTATATTTTAAAATTTGCAATTTGAAACCTCCTAGTCACCAAGAAACTTTATCAACTCTTCTGTAGTGGAGAAAGACTTGCAATTCCGATAATTTTTCAGAAGCAAGAAGTTTCAATTTGCTTATTTTTAATTAATATATGTCCTCCTTACAAAATTGTATATCTACATTTTTCAATACTGTATTTTTCTAATTGAAGAAATCAAATGATCTAGAAAAGAGGCGTTTACTGACTCAGAATTAAATAAGTGTAAAATGCCACCATAGGAAAATTTTCAATGATTATTTGCATTTATTTCGTCTTCCTGAGATAATTAATCCACCATGATATACATTTGAAAATTCATTTTGAATGAAATGCATATTTGGCAAATATTCAAAATCGACGAGATTATTAGCAGCAATTCTTGGTTACGGTGAAAAACTGGCAAGCGTAGAGGGGTAGAGAGAACGGTTGCGTGGCTGGTTCGCGATACTAGCGCCCTCGCATCGCTGGTTCCCTAACTAAGCCTACCCCCGACGTCTCATTCCCCGCGCCCATATTCTAAGCTTGGTGGGCATTGTCGCCTCTATACCTATCTTCCCTCTACGGCAACGGTGTCCGGTGAACCGTGAAGTCTTGCAACTGCGCACAAGCACAGCGCGGGCTTATACACCTATACGTTATATTTCAAATTATATATCAGGAAATATCATTTTGTACTATATACTTTCCGATATAGTATAAATATTACTTTAAATTGTAATACAATTTATATTACGTAATAATGTAATACAATTTTATATTTAATGTTAATAATAGACGTATATCTCATTTCAAATACAATATTTAATATTGATTCCTCTAAATCCAATTGTTTGGAAGAATAAAAAATATGATGGCTGAATGAGGCTCATTGAGCACGCACCTATGTACCCATCACTTCATCGGGGAATGTGATTGCCATTCGCGTGCGATATGTGTCGCATAAAGCAAGTCGCTAGCGTGCGTGAAGCGTGCATCGCACGATTGTTATCTGGGCTGTGCCCTACCACGCATCTTTAAAGACAACAATATATTGCTGCGAAGATAATTTCAACGCTGTAAGTAAATATTTTTATTTTGAATAGAAAAATATATTTAAAATATGATTTTTTGATAATATAAAGTTCGTAATTGACTGATGTTCAACGGTGTTATATATATGGTGTTCCAGAATCTATATGTGACGTGCGCCGAAGAAAGGGGGCTTACTCTGGAAAAATCGAAATCGAGGTTTTTACACCTTTCGATAGTTTTTGAGTTTCTCTTTTTAATGAAACCATCGAAAAAAATTTCTGAGCGTTGTTATTGCTAATAATTGAGTTGATAGGTACCCGAGAAATCGTGCTTTCGCTCGAGAGCTCGGGATCCCGTGAAACACCTCCCACCACTCACCACTACATCTCTGCGTCTCATATATACCCTGTCCGTGAGCAGCGCCGCTATATGCGTGAGAATGTATTGGCAAGCGGTGTGGGAAGAGTTCGTGGTCTTCCCTCTCTTCTAAAGGTGCAGTCCCACGTGGGCAGAAAACGTCGGCGTAAAGCAGAAACTTATGAGAGTAAAAGGGACAGATAGATCTGTCCGTCTCGTTCACTCTTATAAGTTTCTGCTTTACGCCGACGTTTTCTGCCAACATGGGACTGCACCTTAAAAGTCGCGTCTATCGGGTCGACTTCGACCGCTCGTCCTGAAAAATCTCGTTTTCCAGAGTAAGCCCCCTTTCTTCGGCGCACGTCACATATGAGCTACAACCACGCGAAATCAAATCGTGTATGCACGCAACAAGTACTGTAAAATACAATATTTATAAAATTAATTATAAATCTTATAATTATGAATTTTATAACAATTTTATAGAGGTATTTGTGAAAGTATTTATAAAAGCAACTATAAACAAAAGTGAGGTTGGATTTTCTGAATTGATATATTGCATATATGTTAGGATATTCGCCTGAAGCAATTATGATTCTCAATAATTAATTAATTAAATGCATAAAAATAAATGTTTCAAAATGTTATCGTCATTTATGCCGTTTACTTACTTTTTCGCTTTTACTCCTCGAGTGACAGCAACATTGAAACTGGAGCACTTCGCGAAGAAATCGCTAATCATAAGTGTACTCACTTTTGGCAAATTATCCGAACTGGCTATAACGTATCCAGGCATATTGATAATTCATAAAAATAAACCATTTTTGCCAAAAAACGCTAATTATTAATTATTTTTATTGTTTTTATCCAACTGACCATGTATTTTCTTCGGTTTTGACGGCACGTGACGTCACACCACGTGCTTCGACCCGTGAGGGCGTCACATGTTATCTTTTATAAATCAACATTTACGGTGGATAGAGATGGGGAGTGACCGTCAGATGACCGATTTCCGGTAATCTGACTGTCACCTGACCGGACAAGTGGAAAAAGTGGAAATCATGTTATTATACGTGAAAAATTGAATTAGTATCATAGATATAAACTATACAAAACCTTTTTATTAGTGAAAGGAAATTTGTTTAAAAAACAAAAGTGAAGAAAAAGGAATAAATGCGTAAAAAGTGTTCGTATCTCGTTGCTGTCAACGAACATAACCTATTAAACATGAATAGTTTTCAAATTTTGAAAAATAGGAAGTACATTTTTTTTTAAAGAAGCCAAAATGATGGTTTTGTGTGAGTTTTGTCATCCAATAAAAGGTATAAAATTTAGATTGTAGTATTTTATTGTGATATGTGAACTTAACCTGTATGCATAATTGTTGAAATGGAAGTTATACCATGTTAACAAACTACAAAACTATTTGGTTTTCATTTAAATTATTCCAAATTGTATAAATTTGGTTTGAGAATTTAAACGCTCAACATTTTGCTGTTTCAAATGTAAGTTTTTCAAAATTATACAATTTTAAATTCAAACCCTTTATTTCTAAATAATTGTATAATAGAGAAGGTTAGAATTGGAATAATTCCATCGTAACAAAATTCAGAACTATTTGGGGTTAATTTAAAACGCTCAAAATTGTACAAATTATGCTTTAAAATTTATATCTTCAACCTTTGGTCATTTCAAATTTAAATTGTTCATAATTATTCAATTTTACATTACAATCCTGTATACTTAAATAATTGTAAACAGGAAAAGGTTAACATTAGAATAATTTCGCATGATAACAAAATTCAAAGAATTCAAAAATACTTGCTCAACTATAATGTCATAACACACTTAAAAGCGCACTTTAGGATTCTCTCTTATTTACAATTTAGATAACTTGTTCGAAATCAAACAATATTCAATGGAAATCTTAAGAATTAAAGCATTGTTAAATTGGAACCAGAATAATTTAAATGAAACTTCAGAAATGAGAGAATTTCAAATTAAAACATCGTTTAAAATTCATGAAAATTCATCATTAGTTTAAATTTGAATAGCTCAAGCTTATACATTTTTAGTTTTGATTTTCTTGTAACTTTTCTGTTCTTCAAATTTCTAATCAGTTTAAATTCTTTTGACGAAACATCTAATAGTTGATATTTTACCAAAAAAAAAGACCAATATTCAACCAAAAATGATGACTTTTCAATAAAACAGTTAAATTTTCAACAAAACGATTACATTTTTAATAAAAAAATATGAATTTTCAACCAATTTGATTAATTTTATACTGAGAAGACAAATTTTCATTTAAAAAATTAATTTTTAATCAAAGAAAGAAGCTAATTTTGAATCAAAGAGATGAATTTTCAACTGAAGTGATGAATCTTCAAACAAAAAAATTAATTTTTAAAAAAGTAGTTCGAGTTTCAACCAAGTATTTGAATTTTCAACCAAAAAAGAACAATTCTTAATAAGAAATTTGATAGCTGAATTTCAAATAAAACCGATTAATTTTCAGACAAAGATGTAATAGTTAAATTTTCAGTTGGCAGAGTTAATTTTCTACAGAAAGAGATGAATTTTTAATAAAAGAGTTGAATTTTCAACCAGAAAAGGGTTTTCAGGAAAGATAGAAAAAAATGGTTGAAGTTTCTACAAAACAATTGCTTTTTCAAACAGAATTAAGTGTAATAATAATAAGTATTAATATACACTGAATAAAACCCAGTTATCTCTATTTTGTTAAGAATAAGCTATACACAAATTTATTTAGTATATTTAGTATAGTTTTACGGAGTCGCTTCACGTTAAGATAGGTTTATTGAATTATCCTTTCCATCCTTTTAATTCAACCTGTAATTTTTGGCATTTCCAGTTTTCCTACCTATCACTGAATTGATCCCTATAATAAAAAAATGTAGTCTAAAATATAATAAAACAAGATAAAAATACCATAACGTAAAATTCAAATAAGCGTTCAGTAAACAAATCATATTTGCCATAAACTTATGTCTTAATTCCGAATGATTTTTGTAGGTTATGTCTCATTAAAATCACGGAAATCACGTAAATTGAAGAAATTTTCCGTCTGAAGAGATTAACAGCCTGCAATTACACAAAAAATTGTTCCGTTTTTGTTTTCATCTTACATTATTCAGTAAACAACATTCCAATAACTATTTATAAGATGATTTCCACTTTTTCCAAAATGTCCGGTCAGACAGTCAGATGACGGGAAATCGGTCAGATGACCGAAGCGGTCGGCGTCATTTGACGTCACTCCCCATCTCCAACGGTGGATATTTTATCACTTTTTAATAAATTATTATACATTACTAAATAATAGAAATTATGTTTTAATTCCACATTTTAATTCGTTTGGGAGCAGAAGTTTCTAAAAAACTCAACTATAAGACAAAAAATTTTTTTGTGGATGACCCTATTATAAAAATTATACTGATTTGAGTGATTTTATTCAATTTATTTATTTTATTTTATTGATAATAATTTGATTTTATTGTTTTTAGTGATCTCATTCAATTTATTGATTTTTTTTATTCATTTCATCGTATTTTTTAATAAAATAAAGAAAATCAGATTCTTTTCTTAAAAAATACAATCAAATGACTCAATTATATCAATAAATTAAATGAGATTACTAAAATCGATAAAATCAATTTATCAACAACAAAATCAATAAAAAAACCACATCAATGAAATTTACATTTTAGTGATTCTATTCAATTCATTGATTTTATTGTTTTGATTGATTTATTTTATTTAATTGATTCTACTGATTTTGTTGATTTTATTTATTTGATTGATTCTGTTCAATTTATTGCTTCTTTATTGTAAATATTTCAATTTTTTATTTAAAAATACAATCAACTGATTCAATGCAATCAATAGAATGAATAAAATACTAAAATCAAATTATTATTGATAAAATCAAAATTGCACTGATTTTAGTGATTTTATTGATCTACTTGATTTTTTAAATTAAAAAATAGAATCAAATAAATTTAATGGAATCACTGAAATAAATAAAAGCGATTTATTATCAACAAAATCAATGAAATAAACAACATCGATGAAATCAATCAAATCCATACAATAAGAAAATCAATAAAATCAATGAATTGAATAAAATCACTCAAATCAGTAAAATGTACATTTCATTTATGTGGGTTTTATTCATTTGTTGATAACAAATTGATTTTATCGATTTTAGAAATCTCATTCAATTTATTGATTTTATTGAGTCATTTGATTGTATTTTTTAATAAGAGAATCGAATATTCATACTGATTTTCTTTATTTTATTAAAAAATACGATGAAATTAATTTAAAAAATCAATAAATTTAATAAAATTACTAAAATCAGTATAATTTTGACTTTATTGATTATAATTTGATTTTCTTGATTTTATTTTATTTTATTAAATTTATTGATTTTATTGATTCATTTCATTGTATTTTGTAATACAATAAAGAAAATCAATATAAATATCAAATTAACAAAAAATACAATCAAATGAACCAATAAAATCAATAAATTGAATGAAATCACTAAAATCCCAGCTGAAAATTCCTGTACAGGAACCTCGAAGGATCCTCTACATGTTCCTGTAAACGAACCTTTACAGGTTATCTTGACGGTTCCTGTGCAGGAATTTGGCGAAGGAAACTGTACATGATCATGCAAAGGAACCTGCACCGACAAAGGAACCTTTGAATGATCCTGTAAAGATGCCTGTACAGAAACTTGTATAGGATCCTTCACAGAAAGCTGTCAAAGGAACCTTTGGAAGGATCCTGTACAGAAACACGTGTAGGGTCCTTCACAGAAGGCCATTGGGAAAACTAATTCCGTCTACAGCTATAAACTTGCCTTCCTCTTATTCCTTTGAAGAACCAACTCACATTCATGTACAGGATCCTGAGCATGTTCCTGTGCATGAACCCACGCCTCAATTGACTCTGTGAAGGAACCTGTACAGGAACATCCAAAGGTTAGCTTGTATGCAGGTTCCTTTGCAGGATCATGTACAGTTTCCTTCGCCAAATTCCTGCACAGTAACCGTCAAGATTACCTGTACAGGTTCATGTGCAGTTTCGTGTACAGGAACATGTGCAAGATCTCCCGAGGTTCCTGTACAAGAATTTTCAGCTGAGATCAATCTATTATCAATAAAATCAATTGAAAAAAAAAATTAGAAACAAACAAAATTTGAAGAGAGTACGAGGACTCGAACGCATGACGGCAGAATCTGTAGCCTAGAACCTGGACCATTACCCCGCCGCTGCTTACTCTTTAGTCCTAGAATTCAAACCCATGGTTATTTTGCGCGGATTACTTGTAACCCGTTCTCTCGTAAACCGCTTTCCATCTTAGTAAACTATTTCAGCTTTTTTTTTATCTCAAATGAGGCCCTCTTCGTTCACAAAAGATGACCAGAATCCGTGTCCCCTGTTACAAGCTTCTTCATATACTTAATTTATAGTTGGATCACTTGATAAACTTGGAATTTATAAATAAATTTGCAGAGGGCCTAATTTCGAAATTTCAGAAATCGAATTTGATGGTTTCGGAATTATTGCTGGATAACTTGATAAATTTATAATTTCAAAATTTAAAAATCATAATTTCAGGGTTTTAATTTCAAACTGGGTGAATTTAGAAATTTACATACAATCATAAATTGATTTATCTATAAAATTGGTGCATTTGCAGTTGCTGTCTGCAAACACTTTTTAAATATTTGCGCCACGATTTCACGAGTGGCAATGTGTGGTGCGTACTTCAGAGCATTGGAGATTCGGAGCGCGAATTTGGGGCCTTTCAAACGATTACAGATCCGCAACTTGCGGACTTGCGCATGCCTGTGAAGATAGCACACCAAATTTGGAATATCCAATTTATTTTGTTTGTAATCGTTTGTCGGTGTTTGTAGGTCAACTTTCGACGTTTGACGGTAAAAATGATAAAAGTTATTAATAATTCAAGTTTGGGGTGCCAACTTCACACTAGCAAAAAAGATATGTTTGCTAGCGCTCTAATTTTCAATATTTTACCAAATTTTTCTGTGGAATCGTTTGTCGGTCGTTTGTCGGTGCTTGTTGGCCAACTTTCGACGTTTTTGTTTAAAATTGAAAAAGATATTGAATTTTGAAAAATAACTTGCACCCGGCCAGTGCGCGACTGTTTCTGCGCAGGCGGTATCCGAGTACTTGTCATTGGCGCGAAAATTTAAAACCCGTAGAATGACAAATATGAAAAACAGTTTTTAGTTTTGCCTCATCAGGTTAAATATGTATAATTGAGTGTACTTGTGTAAATACACTCTTTTCGACTGCATTTTTGGTGAGCAACTGTGTACCTGAGTGCATTAATTTACTGGTGTGCTTATGATTAAAATAACTTATACCCACAACATCGTTTATTCCTATATTAGTGTTGGTGTTTTCTTGGAGTTTATAGAATACATTATGAAATAATAAAATATTATGAACTTGTGAAGCAGGAAAGAATATATATATATATATATTGTATATATCATATCATATAATTTAAAAAGAACAGGTTAAACAATCACCTCAGGGTCCCACAAGGAGCGAATACTATCAATGGAAATGACAATAATTCCCAGTAGAACCGCGGTAAATCACACATATGGCCACGTCCCACGACCGTGATATGCCCAGGAAAAAAGAACCCATTGAAAAGTAGACTCCGTGAATTGCGTA
>CAKNXH010049341.1:0-20435 GCA_932178445.1 Andricus quercusramuli
TATATATATACATGTATATGTTACACGCATATATAGTAGGGTGGGTCAACAAAAAATCTTAATTTTTTTTCCTTAGATAACATGAAAATATTGTCAGAAATGACGAAAAGAAAAAAATTCTGGTGAAGCTTGAGCTCTAAATACTAATATTAAGAGGTGGCGATTTGTGATTTTTGATTTCTCATTTAAATAACACAGGAATTTTTTTAATTTTTTTTTCGATTTTTAATGCGTTTGAACGAATAATTGTCTAGTAAAAACAAAAACTTATTCTTGTATAAAATTTAACGATCTACAAAAAATGTCTGATATGATTTTTTGCTAAGTCGACTCATTCAAAAGTTATGGTAGATTGAAAATTAATAAAATACTTTTTCATTAAACATCCATCAGACTTTTGATCTTAAAAGCGCCGGATAGGGATAACCGTATCCGTGTCCCGTAGGATCTGGTCATGTCGAGATTGATAGGTCGGCCAGCTCACTTTTCAAACATGAAAAAGTGAGTGGGAGCTTAGGAGCAACAGGGAATCTTACTTGGCATGCACTTCAACTTCAAGCTATTTCAATGAAATTAACATTTATTAAACCTATCTTCACTTACAAACAGCCTAACCTAAAAGAAAGTTTATTAAATTTGTGTGCACTTTTGTGGGCTCTTCAAAAAATCTTGAGGAATAATTGTCAATTACTCGCTAATTAAGTTAATCATAACCTCAAAACTATGCAGGGAATCTACCCAAAAGATACTACGAAGGAATCTCCAGCGTACCCCACTATAATTAAAAATGGCCGTCAGGAACACCCACGCTATGCCTCAACTTTGCTGAGAGTCGGGCTTTGAGTCGAGCGTTTCCCCCCTTTTCAGCGTCAAGGAGGTCCCAGACGGTCTCACTGCAAACACTTTTCGACATGCTACCCGGGGTTTCAGGTTCTCTACACCGCGCGGGTTCCCGATGCCGATGCTGAGAACACTACGTTGCGATTATAGGGAAAACTTTGCCCGTCGAGCCAAGAGTACGAGTGACAGGTTTCCCGCCTGTTCGGTCTTCCTTCCGTTCCTTTCATATAGGCGCCCTCCGTTCTCCTTTCACAGCCGCTGATTGGTTCATCTCATGGTCTAGCATGACCCTCATTGGCCGCTAGAACGCTGCTCATAACATAGACGCCTTCTGGTTACATCAACATGGCTGCCTTCTGGCCGCTTATGACATGACTGCCTGTTGAGATAGTCACCGATTCGTGCTGCCCCTCGTGGTCCGTAGTGGAATCTCGTTCCGGTGTCAGTTGTGTCTGGCCTGTGAGTAGAGTGATCCCTCCTTGGCTGCTGGAACGTAATGGCTGCCACCCACTTACTCTCGTCCTGCTTCTTTGAAAACTGGAACGTGACGACCGCCACCATGCTACTGCTCGCTGGTTACCATGGCAACGGGGCAGCGCGAACTGTCGTGACATGCGTAGGACTGCTGTGTCGTCTGCTCGTTTACGAGCTGTCAGAATAATTTTCAGCCTCGACACCGACCCCATACATATTTTATCGGGTTTATTCTTTGTTCCTATTATTAATAATGGGTACAAAAAAAACAATGAACGAATTACTTAGCCTGGTCGCTATCCTAGACTCGAATCTTGGCTAGACGGTAAGTTCACTTTTATTCAGTTTATTCATGTTGTCCTTTCCTCACGTTCGGAGGTTAGGTACGGCTTCGACGAAACCCTGGAAAGCTGTATTGCATCTTTCTGAGTTTTCCGAAAACTTCGTTACAACTCCGCTGGGCCTAGCCGAAGCCTACCGACTATATTTACTCGAGCTGTCGTCATACCTCAACCGCTCCGTCAGCCTTCTCAGCCCGCATCTCAGCGTAATTCCTTCTCATAGTCTATGAGGAACACAAAAAAAAATTCCTCTCTATTGGTCCCTTTGTGGGCTCCCATCCCGGGTTCTGCCGATCGCGCGGCTCTTGCTTTCAGGTCTCCCAGACCTACCTTCGTGACCTAGACCATTAGTTCCATCATCGTTTTCTTCTGATGGGGAAGCTACCTGACCTAATGCTGGGTACCCGTCAATAACAGGAGGCGCTGATCAGGATATCTTATTTATTGACTTGATTGTCTCATAAAGGGAAGAACAAAAGGGAAAAGTCCTAAAAAATGAATCAAATCTCACAACGACAGGAGAAGTTGTGCTCTAAACCAGTTAAACCGAGGAAACGACGGAACAAAGCCCGGTAGAGTCACCACAAAAAAAAATAATTTTAACTTCATTGTGGCTGTAGGAAGGGGAAATTTTGCGCTGTGAGCATCGTCGACTGTCTTGCTCTCTATCCGTTACCCTTTTAGAGGCCTCGAAATTCATGCTGGCAAAACTGTCTTATTTCTATACCACCCTGGGCATGCCAGGGTTTAGGGGAACTGTTAGGGAGGGGTTGACTATTTATTGTTCCTAAAACGCCAACTATGACGTACGGTCCTTGCTTTCTCCCCCTGAATCATCATCTAATTAAACCCTTTTGGGCTGATTAAGTTACTTGAGCTTCGCGCATGACCATCTCTCCCTCCTTAAACACCGCGTGTCGCCACCTTTTGTCGTAGTTTACCTTCTAGCGATCAAACGCGTTTTCTTGGTATAGGGAGATCAGATCTTGGAGCTCCTTCAGTTTAACCATTCTTTGCCTCCACTCCTCGTGTTCAGGTGGGGGCAATTCGGGTGGTGACCTACCCTTCGGCGCAGTTTATTGTAAGGCTTTGGTTCCCACCTAGATTCAAGTAGGCGGGGCTGACCCCCGCGGTACTGTGTACGGCCGTGTTGTAGGCGAACCTAAAATCCTTGAGGTATACTTCCTACTGCCGATGGTCCTCAGCTACGTATGCGCAGATGATTGTTTTGAGGACCCGATTCACTTGCTCCACAGGGTCCGCCTGTGAATGGTACACCATAGTAAATGAGTGTCGAATTCCGTAGATCTCTGTTAACCTTTAAATACTTGGTTGACGTATTCTGTTCCGTTGCCCGAAACGAGCACTTCCGGTGTCCCTGATCGGTTCAGGATATAGTCCTCAAAAGCTTCGCTAATATTCTCGGCATTAGCTTTTCTCATGGGAGCCAGTTCAACTCATTTGGTGTAGATGTTTTCGAATACCACCAAATATTCAAATCTTAGTGCTGTCTTTGGCCAAGGACCCATCACGTCGGTGGCAACTACGGTCCAAGGCAGCTGTACTAGCCTGCGGCCTATTAGGCCCGCTACAGGTTTCTGATCAGCCTCGATTCTCTGGCAGGTGTCGCAAGAACGTACCCACTGAGAAAAATGGATATATCTCCTTTATCGAGATTGAGAACGTATTTTGGTCATACGTTCGTGTGACCAAAATAAGTTCTTAATCTCTATAAAGGAGATATATCCATATCAATAAGACGTTCAAAGAAAGGTTAAACTTCAAGACTTCTGTCTGGAATTTTGAAAATATACCACTGAGAAATTTCGCGATACATGCTTGGCCAGTAATACTGAACGGAAGCTCTCCGGTATGTCCTGTCAATTACTAGATGTGCGGCTTGTGGAACGTTGCGTACCTCGTCGAAGATTTCTTGTCTTCTCTCGGCTGGTACTACCAACTTCCACGCCTCTAGGTTTTCGATTACCGGGTCTATTGATGAATTCGGGCGGTATCGGTACAACATTCCGTCAACGATTTTCCACCCACGGAATTTTCTTGGGGTTTCTTCTACCTCGCGCAGTCGTCTACGATACCAATCATCCTCCACGGCCTATATGGCAGCTATAGAGATTGCTACTTCCTTCTCATACATCCGAGAAAGGGCGTCGGGCACGCGGTGCAACGCTCCCTTCCGGTGTACGACCTCAAAATCGTATTCGAGATTAGCGTAAAGTGAAACCCTTCCAGGTGGTGGCAGAATTTTCTAACCGTCCAGATCACGGCTAAAAATTCCTTCTCCGTGACCGAGATTGTCCTACTCGCAAAAGCGATCACTCTCTCAACGCTGTCTTGCATCTGCGTTGAGACTGCCCTGAAACCAGAATCGCTCGCGTCGGTCTGGAGCACGAATGGGACTGCAAAGTCGAGATATGTCAAAATCGGTGCCGTCGCAACTGGCTCTTTAAGCTTAGCGAACGCGCTTTGCTGTTGAGTTCCCTGTTTCCATGCGATGTTTGTCCTAAGAAGCTTGTGAAGTGGTTCCGCGTCAGTCGCAAAGTTGTGTATAAAACGACGGTGCCACAACACTATTATCAAAAACCGTCTCAGTTGCTTTTTCGTCCTTGGGGCCGGGTAGGAGAAAAGAGGTTCGACCTTGTCTGGATCGACCTGAAAACCCTTTCGATTCACCAGGAATCCGAGATAACGAACGTTCAGTCTCCCGAATTCACATTTCTTCTGGTTTATTGTCAGTCCGGCAACCTGAAAACGGTCTATTACTCGAGCTACCTTTTCCCGGTGGCCCTAAAACGTCTAATTTACAGTGAATATGTCATTAGGATACGCGTAGACGTTAGGCTCCATGTACAGCCCTATGAGGGAGTCCACCAGTCTCTGGAATGTCGCAGGGGCTCCTGACAGTCCGAAGGGCATCCCTGTGAACTGAAAGAGCCCCAGTCCTGGGACTGTAAACTCTGCGTACTCTCTACTACCTTCGGCCATCGGAATTTTGTGGTACCCCCACATTAAATCTAGGGTCTTTATGTATTTCGGGGCGCGAAGTTGCTCAGGGAGCATGTCACTCTTTGGCAAAGCGTACGCATCCATTTTGGCCCCCTTGTTGAGCCGACGGTAGTCCACGCAAAATCTATATGTGTTGTCAGCTTTTCGGGCTACTACTACAAAATTGAATCTTCCGCTTTTCGACGGCTCTTCTACTCCTTCAGCTAACATTCGAGCCACCTCATTTTGCATATTTTTCAGAACCTTCGGGGGCACTCAATAATACGTCTGTTTTATCAGTGGGTGTCCCCCGACGTCTATGCTATGGGGTTATGCGATAGGTTACTGGAAGTACCTCAGGAGGGGGCTTAATAATCCCGGCAACCAACCTGTCCAGTTCTTGTCGCTACACAGCTGTTGTTACTCTGAGGTCGCAACACTGGTCCAATGTTCTCGTCTATGTTTACGTCTATCATGTACTATTCCCAATGTGCGGATGAAATCCATACCACAGAATACTTGTTCTCCCATGCTCTGGACTTCTTTATAAATCTTTATCATTTGCGAAACACGGTCGACTTCGATAGGGAGATAACACGTGGCATGAACCTAACTGACGGTACCGTCAGCAGTCATAACCGCTTGATTTGGTGTCTTGTGCAATGTGGCCTTGTACCGTTCCACTATAACCGAGCCAATATTTCTCATTACTGTTCGGGATAGCCCGCCTTCAATCAAAGCGAGGACCTTAGGGTTATTACCAATTCGGGCAGTCGTAAAAACTCTCAGGGCAAGCGCTCTGTCCTCCTTTGGGGGCTCCCTCACTTCTAACCGCGGTGGCAATGACGAACCTTCCTCAGGTGTAACTGTCGGTGACTCGTTTGACTTTAGAAGAGTCAGTATTACCTGGTTCTCATGCCAGGGCTCCTGTTTTTTTCTAACCCTTGTTCATTTGTTGAGAACGATGGTATCTTCCGTTTCTACCGTATGGATTACCCGGATCTTGTCCGACGAAGGCGAAGGTGTATCTATGGGGGCGGGATTTACCTCTTGAGCTATCCTCACCACTGCTGGTTCCGTCAGCTCGAGCCTGTTCTGTTCCGGTAATTGCCTGTCGTCCTGTGGATTCAATCCAGGTCAGAATGAAGAAGGGCTGACCCCTACGCCTTCTTCCTTCATCTGCTTCCCGGACAATTCTCGGATAATTCGCAATCTTTAGTGGTCGCTTCCTCTCTACCGCACCGACGACAATAATGACGCCTTTGGTTATTCCGAAAAATGTTCTCAATTGCTCAAATCTATGGAAATCTATGTTAATTCGCGGGCCTCATTCTATCTTCGGGGTATTTTTCAGTAAAAGGAGTAAAAAAATAAACATGGGTCTTTCGTTAAAATATTCACTACCTGATTTATTGACCGGAAGACCAGTTCTTAAGGGCTAGGAAATAATACGGATTTTGTCTGAAAATTCCCAATGATTTTTATTATTATTGACAATCCTTCTTATTATTTCTTACGAAGCAAGAACCAGGCAAATACAGCAAAAAAGCAGTCAGCAGAAGCAGAGCTCAAAAATGGATATCGCTGTCTATTTTCGTCGCTTCTGTCACCCTATAATTATCTGATACCCCTGTCTCTCTCACTCGGCTGTTCGTGTCACCTACTGATAGCCCTCTATGTTGGGCGCCATTTTATAAACAAGTTTTCCAAGTTCCTCGTGTACTCTTTCAACCCACGAACAACCCACGGAGCTCGTTGATTTTTCTTTAGAGTTGCCAGATAGGGATAACCCTATACGAGCCCCGTAGGATCCGATCCTGTCGAAACAGCCTAACCTAAAAGAAAGTTCATTGGATTTGTAAGCACATTCGTGGGTTCTTCAAAAAATCATTCGGAATACAAGTCAACTACTCGCTCATTTAGTTAAACATGACCCCAAAACAATCCAAGGAATTTTCCCGACAGAGACTACAAACGAACCTCCAGCGTACCCTACTATAATTCAAAATGACCGTTGGGGACACCCGTGCTATGCACGACGCTGTCCAGCGTCCATTGCCACGTGCCCATGCTCCTAGACCTCGAGAAATGCTCGCCTCACCTTTGCTAAGATTCGGGCTTTGAGCCGAGCGTTTCTCCCCTTTTGAGCATCAAGGGCGTCCCACACGGTCTTACTGAAAACACTTTTCGACACGCTGCCCGCGGTTACACGTTCTCCACCACTTGGGTACCCGATGCCGAGGCTGAGAACACTAGGTTGCGATAATAGGGAAAACCACATACCCTGTAGCCACTCCGCCATTTCACGCTTTGCTTTATAATCCGTTTGGTCTTCTTAGAATATTTTCCGGTTTGAATCGGTCCTCCGAACTGATCAATCTCTTTTAACATTTTCCGATCGTCCCGGAGCCCGTCGAGCCAAGAGTACGAGCGACTGGTTCATCTCACGGTCTAGCACGACCCTCATTGGCCGCCAGAACGCTGCTTGTAACACGGCCAATCTTCTGGTTGTTTCCAGCATGGCAGCCTTCCGGCCTCTTATAACATGGCCGCCTTCCAGCCTCTTATAACATGGCCGCCTCCTGGTTACATCAACATGGCTGCCTTCTGGTCGCTTATAACATGACTGCCTGTTGAGATACTGACCGATTCGTGCTGCCCCTCGTGGTCCGTAGTGAAATCTCGTTTTTGTGTCGGTTGTATCTGGCCTGTGATTAGTGTGATCTCTCTTAGGCTGCTGGTACGTAATGGCTGCAAACAGTTACCGCTTGCTGGCTACTATAGCAACGGGTGCAGTGCGGACACTCGTGAAATGCGTGGGACTGCTGCGTCGCACAGTGGACCTTTTTTGAAATTCTTTCTCAAAATCGTATAACTTTGGATCGGTATGACCTAGAGGGATATATTTTTTTTTAATTGAAGAGAAAACCTTTCCGAATATAGAAAAATTATAGAAAAAATTGAACAAAAAAATTATGACCTTGAAAATCTGTGTTGAAGATGGAATTTTTAGCAAAAAAAAATCGTTTATTGAATAACAAGAGAGCCTAGATTTTACATTTTATGTGCTATACATGTTTTTATATCGATTTTTTGCATGCCCAGTCCGAATCTGACATGTAAATCGTTGTAAGACAAAATCCAAAATGGCGGAGCCAATATGGCCGACTAAAATTGTAAAACGAAATCAATTTGATTAAAATTTGCTACAAGGCGGTTTTTCGGGTTGCTGATTTCAAATCCGGGGTCAAAAATAAAAAAATTCAAAACGGCGAATCCAATATGGTGGCCAAAATTGTAAAAGGAAAGCGATTTGACTAAAATTCGCTTCAAGGGGGGTTTTCAGGTCGCTGATTTCAAATCCGGAATAAAAAATAGAAAATTCAGAATGATGGACCAAAATTGTGCAAAAAAAAATAGATTTGACCCCTTTTCTAAATTCTGGAATTTTGACATTGGATTTCAAATCAGACACCTTCAAACCCTCTGATAGGCTATTTTAAGTCAAATGAATTTTGTTCTATAATTTTGGTCCACCATATTGGATCCGCCATTCTTTATTTTTTTATTTTTACCCTGGATTTAAAATCAGCGACCCGAAAATCCCCGAGTAGCATTCTTCAATCAAATCGGTTTCCTTTTACAATTTTGGTCCGCCATATTGAATCCGCCATTCTGAATTTTTTAATTTTGACCCTGCATTTGAAATCAGACACTCGAAAAACCCCGAGTAGCATTCTTTAGTCAAATCGGTTTCCTTTCACAATTTTGGTCGGACATATTGGCTCCGCCATTTTGGATTTTCTCTTACAACGATTTACATGTCAGATTCGGATTGTGCATGCAAAAATCCATATAAAAACTTATATAGCACATGGAATTTAAAATCTAAGCGTTCTTGGTATTCAAGAAACGATTTTTTTTGCCAAAAATTCCATCTTCAACACAGATTTTCAAGATCGCTATTTTTTTGTTCGACCATCTCTATAATCTTTCTATATTCCGACAGGTTTTTTCTTTAATTTGAAAAAAAATATCCCTCTAGGTCATTCCGATCCAAATTTCTACGATTTGGAGACAGAATTTCAAAAAAGGTCACCTGTGCGTCGCTGTCGTGTCGGTTGCTTCCCATCCTCTCGTCCAGCTTCTTTGGTTACTGGTACGTGATGGCCGCCACCAAGCTACTGCTAGCTGGTTACCATGGCAACGGGTGCAGCGTGAACACTCGTGACATGCGTGGGACTGCTGCGTCGTCTGCTCTATGTTCACGAGCTGTCAGAATAATGTTCAGCCTCGACACCGACCACATGGATATTCTGTCGGGTTTATTTTTAGTTCCTATTATTATTAATGGGTACAAAAAAAACAATGAACGAATGACTTAGCCTAGTCGCTATCCTAGACTCGGATCTTAGCTAGACGTTAAGTTTACTTTTAATCAGTTCATTGAACCCGTCCTTTCCTTACGTTCGGAGGTTAGGTACGGCTTCAGCGAAACCGCGGAAAGCTGTTTTACATCTTTCCGAGTTTTCCAAAAACTTTGTTAGATGGGTGGTCACAGGGCACAATGAAATCACAACGACAGGCCGGCGAAACCATCGTCTGTCCTAATGACACGAAGCGACACAAGGATGACAGCTTTTTGCATCCATCTCGCAAATGCCTAAGTATATTTTTGGCAAGCGGATATGGCTGCAAGGGGATTTATCAGAGTGAGAAAACGGGATTCCAGTTTTTAGCCGCACGGTTAAATATTTTTCTCTGAAATTTTGCATACTTTATCTAAATATCAATCTGTTTTGCCGACTAGATTTGGTTTTTTGAACAAATGTTTATATTTGATGTTATAAACAAAACGAAAACATCAATAGAAAAAAATCAGTGGCGCTCAGTGTTAGCTGAGTGTATGTTTACGTTGCATGAGTATCGACCATCGTCAAACTTACGAGGCAGACACCCTGGAGCGCGTCGAATTACCCAAAACGAATCACCCCTTCATTGTTGTGAGATGCAAGCCGGTTGAAAAAACTGAAATTGTAAAAGCACACGATAGTATGCCCAGATACACCACAGCGTGTCGAATCATGCGGAAAGAACGAACCTTTCATTCTTACGATATTCAGGACGATTACGTGAACTAAACTTTGAAGAGAGCTTGATTCAATATTAATCAACAGAATTAGTTTATTCATATAAACGGAAGAAAATGAAAAAAAGATTCCCAAAAATCGGTTAATAATTGCAGTAACAATGGAAACGCTAGAGACCATACAAAGTATAGCTGTGCTGAAAACTTGACACCTACTCTCTCAATCTAAATTATTAGTAATCAATCAAAAACCAACGATTGAGAACATTGATTAAATTCGAACAATAAATGATAGGAAACGTAGACCGATTCAATTAGGCATATACGCATAAATAGTTACAAGTTATATATAGAGTTTTTCTGCACGAATCGATTTTTTTTGAACTTACTGAGCGTGTCGAAAGTCTATTCCAAAGACTTCTGAATTGCCAAATTGGAATCGGGTTTCTTTCGATTCGAACTGAACGCGTCGAAAGTTGAGTTGGCAGATTATTGAAGTGCCTAGTGCAAATCTGCTTTTTTCGATTCGGACTGAACACGTCGAAAGTAGTCTTGAAATACCTTCTAACGGCCCAATTTAAATGTTTTTTTTCCAATTTGAACTGAGCTGTTCAAAAGTTTTTCGAATCGACTATCGATGCGCCTTAAATAGGGCGTGAGTTCGTTTGAAATTGTTTTATACAGTCCTAATTACAAAATTTGACATATATTCATTAAATCCAAACTACTGAATTTTAGGAAATAAAAAACAATCATGAAGGAATAATGAACGAAATTTATCAAATAAGAACTAATGAATCATTCTACCGATCCTTGTTTCCAATCAATAACTTATACAAATACCGACGGATGATAATTACAGAAAAATATGTCAATTAAACCACAGAATAATATTTATAATGAAAAAAATTCTGGAATAATATATAACATGGAAAGAGTAATTGAGTTACTAAATAGATCTAAATTAGATCATATTGAGCAAAAAGTAGAAGAGGAGATCCCAAAATTATAGTCAAGTGATACAATATCATTTTTACTCTAGAACCAAACGTTTTAACATGCTCTAATCAGATAGAGCACGAAATTACGCTGAAAACAGAAAACATAATTATCCAAGATTATTATTTGGTATTCACGGTACTTCATTGAACTTCATTTCCCAATAAGATTGTTGCATGTGAAAAGAATTAGACGCGCACGGAGCGCACGTATAAGGCTCTAGAAATTATGAGATCATCATTAAAATAAATATGATGCGATATTATAAGATATGCACGTGAACCAGGTGTTTTCAGGGAGAGGATGATGTTTGTCCCAAGACCCACTTGCTATCTGAAATAGTATTTGCAGGCAAGACTTGACAAGCCGCAACTGAATTTGCAGGCAAGACTTGACAAGCCGAAAATGGAGGTGAAGTGAAGCCAGAAGCTTTCGGGAAAAGAATCACACATTTCAATGCAATATTACTTTTTAGTACTGCAGGCATCCCGTACAGCAACAAGGCGTCACTACTCGCGATGACCAGGCTACCGGGCGCATCCTCGGGCTGCAGAAAAGGGGGTCCTGTACCGAGGGCTTCTGCTGAATACTGTTAAATAACTCAATGAGCATTCAAAAACCGTACTGAAGGCTATATGGCTTCAGGGTGTGGTGTTGTGAACGGTGTCTCTAGGATGCCAAGTCGCATTCTAGATTATTGAGACCTTACTCCCCCATGCGGGACTCTGCGAGGGCGGACCAATACTTCCCTAGCTACTCGTGGAAGCAACATCGAGCCGAATAAAAAAATCAATTTAGCAAACATTCGTATCGAGGAATTTGAGTTGGCCGCTATGGAGGATTGGAAGTTGTCATTTATCTCTCAGAACGGCTTTTGTGACCATCGGCTAAAAAGCTGAGGACGTGCATCGTTGGAGCGGGAATACCAGCAAAACAGAAAAAAGAGCAAAGGACGAAGGGTGTAAGGCAGACAAGAAGCGGCAACGTCCTCATTAAGGTGCGAAACGACGGACAGGGCAGGTCCAAACTGTCTTCTGCTATAAAGGAAGCATTCGGTGAAGCTGAAAAGACCAAGCAGAAGACGTCATAACTTACCTGACGAAAAAGGCTTTCAGGGAGACCATGAAGGCCTTTGTGAAGCAGAGTAAGGAGTTCACTGCAAGACTTATCCGAGAAGGACACTTGAAGGTGGTGTGGGTCTCTTGAAGGGTCCGTAAGAAGACGAAGACTACGAAGTGCTATCGCTGTCACAGCTACGGCCACCTGGCAGCGAAATGCGAAGGTCCGGATAAGACAAAGAGTTGCTGGAGATGCAGCAAAGAGTAGCACAGAGCTAGGGATGCGACAGCAAAACACACTGCTCTCTCTGAGCTGGAAAGGAGGGAGGATCGCGGACAGACCATATTCTGGGGACCATGAAATGCTTAACGTTCCGAGAGGTAGCCATGCAACGGAGATCGCGGAAGTAACAGCGAGGCACGACCATGTCTAACCAAGAAGTCGAGGGCCGACAAATTCGATACGCGAAGGTGTCGCGTTGCTCAGGACGATGCGTACATCTTGGTTGGAACATAAAAGGCGCCACAGAAGAACAAAGGCAGAACAATCGCTAGAAGACTAGAAAAACAGCAGGAACTTCTACAGTGAAGAAAACGGCACCCCCTGAAGTAATGCAAAAGTGTTTCCGGGGGGATCGCTACCAAGGAGAAAGGGTGGTGTTTTTTAGTGGTTCTTTATAGCATCATTAGAATGAAAAATTAAGATCATTACGTATATTATTACATTATACATCAGGATCATTGTAGCGATGATATTAAGATCCTCACACTACCGAAAAGTGCGGACCCGTCTTGGTGTGTTTTTAGAACATTTTTCACCAACCCTCGAAAAAAAATCAGTCGCTATGAGATCCCATGGATTATTGATTATGAAGCTCCAAAGCATTAGAGGTGAAATTATATATTTCACATATATGTAAAATATATAATTTCACCTCTAATGCTAATTATATATAATACTCAGAAAATACTCATTATATCTTAAAATCATCACGCAGGAGCATGTGGAATAAAAAAATTGTTTACTTATAATAATGAGTATATACTATTATTAATCATTATTGATTACGAATTCTTTAATAATAGATTCAATGCTTTCACGATGATTCATTATAATAAAAGGACGCGTTTCGGGTTTCAATCGTGTTCAAAACTACGAATCTTGCCAACGCTGTGTGAAAATTGCAGTTCACTCCTTCGGGGCTCACCTTGAAGAAGTGAACTGAATGTTCACGAAACTATCTGTTCATTTTATAAAGAAATTATGTAAATAAATTCTGAGTATGAACACCTCGAGCCAACAAAGTATAATTTTTTTCCTAATTCACTTCAAATTATATTGCCAGTAAGGCTGATTGTTGAAAATATATTACGCAACGCTATTTATTAAATTTATAAACAAGTGACATAAAGAAACGTTAACTATAGACATTTATAGGCATCATATCGTGCCAGTGCTATTCCTGTCAACCTCACTCGGAAGGAATTAAGAGAAAAACAAATTTTAACCTCAAACGTGCACACTGGTCAATTGTTCATACCATTTTTTATATAACATCAACTTAAACTGGTAACATAATTGAAAGAAATTGAGAGAAAGAAACTATCTTGTTTCATCTTCAGATGTTCACAATGTGCACCTGTACAAATAATTTTGTTACAAAGTGGACAAATAATATCGCTAAACATATTTTTAGATCAAGTATCACTTTTTTCAAGAAGCAAGAAATTTTAATTTTGAAAGATCCTTTACAACTTAACAATCCATAATATACAGTGTTTGTTAATGGCATTTGTTTGAAATGATTATTATCATAAGTGAACGACTGTTTTATTTGAAACACACCTGCTCATTTCATCCAAACCATATTCGGCATAAGAAATTTGTTCACAAGTAGTTTGAAAAAAAGTTGCAGCTACTACTGAGGTGAATTCACAGAGAAACTTCATATCTTGATTCAACTAAAATAAAAAGAAAAATATTCCTCTAAAAATTGAACCAAACATTTTTCTTACTTTTGTTTAGGGCAAAATTAGAGGAAAAAGTTTCTGACTATTATATTTTCAAGATAAATAATTCCGCCTCGAGTCCCTAAAATTTTGATTAATCTTCAAAAATTAGTTTCAAAAATATCGCTCTTTCAAAAAAATCCCACTCTTGAGTTCAATGTAGCGTAACTCCTTTAATTTAGAAAATATAAAAAAAATTTCAGAGATTAATATCAGTATAACCACCAGTATAACCGCGTACAATGACAACTATGGTCACGCCTCACGCATGTGAGATTGGTGGACACAGAGTATGATAGAACTTCTTATTTGTTTGTTCTTTGTTTATAATGTGAGCGAGGAGGCTCGTCAGGTCCCACCCCTGGCTCCCACCCACTCTGCCATTCGGCAGCCTGCCTAGCAAGCTAGGGTGCCTAGCAGTTACAGGTGCCTCAAGCGCAGGAGTCCGCCGTAGGAGGCTCAAGAGCAAGCATCCCCGGTAGGTGCCTCAAGTGCAAAGAGAGCGCTGACTAATTTTCGAGTCTTCACAAAATCGACTTTGACCCCCAAGGCCTCGACATGCGGCCTACACCTTGATACGTAACCAGCCTCTTGTGAGGAAACCTACAGCTTCAGGTGGGTTCCGAACCACCGGAGCCCCGGTTGAAGTACATTGAACAATTTTCATTGGTACCGGCTCAGAAATCGAACCGTAGTCCTCCAGCACGGCAGCTTGACGCGCTATGGTCTGTGCCACCGAGGCTCCATGATAAAATTGCAATAGCCTGAATTAAGTCCACATGTATAAGTGCGGAACGGACGATTTGCTAGTACGGCTAGCATGTTAGTCACAAATATCTTGTTCAGCGCTGAAATATTGGGAGAATAAGTCTGTCGAAGAAGTATAGTCGCTTATTTCTGATTCTTAGAGCCTCCTCCACTAATGTTACATCCCTAATGCGGCTCTTAAGGACGCCGGGATACAAGTAGGTCTCTCCAGTACTAAGATGTCCAATAAAAATCATATGCACCAGTTCAAGGTCCTCGACAGTGCCAGAAGTCGTCCTAGCTTAAGATGAATCTTGGCAAACTTACTCAATCCAAAGTCCACACAAATTTCTCGTGCGTCCCTCTCAATGAACCTCGGAGCATATTTTAGCTGCTCTAACATATAGAGGTAGAAATTTAGGTCATCCGTAAAAAGAGAGAAGTAACCTTATGCTAGCAATAATTAGGCTTGGCGCACAGGCACCCACGAGAATTGCGTAGTGTGACCTCTGTAAGGTGACGCTGTTAGTTGTCACACAATGTTTTGCAGATGAGGTATTAAATCTGGTTTTTCAAAGGGGCGCCAAATTCTCTATGCATCCTAGTATGTGTGGATCAATCTTTAATCTTTTCTAGAGACAGATGATGAGCACATCTCACGCTGCCAAGTCGGGCGTGGAGTTCTTCATCTCCAAACTCTTTATAATCCAATTATCCTGGGTAAAGTTCATATCACCGCAAATGAATGAAGTCCTCTCCTGGAAAAGGTCAGGAATCACGAGATAATTAGCATAAGAGTGTTCCTTTACAGAGCCACGGAGCAGGTTGCCGAGCAGCTTCTTGACAAGGAAGTATACACAATCTTTCACGGAAATCTGGAAAATCAGTCCTCGTGGACGCATCTAACGTTTGCATTCCTCAAATCATCCAGGCCTAAGAGTGCTTTAAAACAATCTTTGTCACTATTACGGCGTTGGCCGCTCCGAAGAAGACAGAGTCAACTGGCCAGAACAAAAAGAGCCGAATTTATTGGAACTATATCTTGTTGTTAATAGTCCCCATTTCGAACTTGAGGCCTGACACCTTGCTTCATAATGATTGTCCCTATGATCGAGAAAAAACTTGCCGAGGCACTTGCGCGAAGGATTCAGACAGCTATTATTCTTATGTCACTCTATATCCTCAAGACATAGCAGGGTTTGGCTGACCCATCATTGTATTTCCATCATTTATTCATGGGTTGCGGATGATAAAATAGAATCTTTAGTTAGAACTGATCAGAATGACTGAAATCAGAGACTTTTATAATCATTGTATAATCTGAAGTCTGTAGTATGCGGCCGCGTGAATTTTGAAACATGTGAATTACATCAACCACATCTCTGATGTCTCACTAAATAATATTTAGAGAAGGATGTTTGGTAATTAATTTGATATACAAATGAAAAATAGTTAAATTTTCATATGTACCATATATTCATTCAGAAATTTAGTATAACGCTAAATCGGTAAACAAAATTTTTGAGTCATTGAGCAAATTATTACTGCAATATATTTTTGTTCAGTACCTTATATAAGATGATCAGCAAAGACATTAGCCAGGAACGTCTGATGTGGGGCTCCAAATGCCAAAGGCTATACAATGGCGGTTGATATTCCGTAGGCGGTATTCCTTGTGGTGGACATGGACAATGCCGTAAAATAGCCAGCATTGGAGGTATCATGACCCATCCCATTATATTATTTTGATCCAAAACTTGGGGTAAATTGGTTAAAAAAACGTTGAATACAGAAGAATGCCTGAAAGGTAGAGAAAGTAAAGTCACACTTTATTTTAATGTTATTTAATCAGGTCAACAATTCTAAAGAGACGAGTATTCGACGTATTCAAGTTGTAAATTTAAGGTGTGAATTATTATTCGAAAATCCAATACTTTCTTTTCTACTGCAATGAACATAAAAGAAACTTCGAACACTTTGCAATGTAGTGAAATTAAAACACCACTATTTTTCGCTCGACCGGTCATGGCAGAATCCCTGAGGGGGAAAAATAGGAACATTTTTATCGTGCCACGGCTCTGGGGAGATGCTTGATGACGGGTCGAATTGATTGTTGAACTTTTACTGGCACCAGAATTTTGAATGTGTTTAGGAACGGCTCCACTGCGTCAACCCCGACATCTACTTTGCACGACGACCCACTTTGCTAGGGATCCTCGACTTATCCTTTTCTCAAGGGTGATGATCACGTGCAGCATTAACCATTTTTGGCGGGCTCACAAAAGAAAGTTCCACGGATGAACGACTGGCCGAAAAGGGACTCGACACTTTTTTTTCTAATTTAAAATAAGATCGAGACCCCTTTCATAACTCAAAAATTACAATTTTCAATTCTTTGATAGGTCAATTAATCTTTGTGCGCGATTCCGCTGGAAATCACTTTTCTAATTTGAATATCGTTCATCGTTGAAGGACGGAGGTTTTAGAGGTTTATTATGCAGTGGATTGTTAAAACCCAATCCTTCACGTGTGTGCGTAGTCGTTTCTCGAACGCTATACTTACTGCCCTTGGAACTCGGAGGCTGAGAATGAAACTTTCACTCAGGTTGATCTTAACTCTCAACTCTGACTCCACATGTAAGTTCATTAATTACTTCGGTTTCTTCCTGTTTTTAGCTGAAAGAGTTATTAATTAATATATTTGAATGAATTTCCTCAGGTCTTTCGGTCTATTTGTTAATAAAACATCCACTCTGTTGACATTTTGTTTTATTAAAATCATCATTTATGCTACGTACGTTTCAACACTACTGTGTGTCTTTTTCAAGCAAACCTGTAATATTACGGACTGAAACATACGAAACGAGTTTTTCTCTTGGAGTAAAAACATGTGAGACAATAAGTCAAATATTAGTGTCAATTTTTAATGTCGGAAAATTTCTTAAAAAAGCATGAAGACTAATTTTTAGAAGCCCTAAAAATTTGAGGGGACTTCAATCAAACCACGAAAAATGTTTTCAAAAAACCATTAAGAATGTAGTGGTTTGATTGAGGTCCCCTTAAATTTTTAGGACTTCTAAAAATTAGTCTTCATGTTTCTTAAAAAAAATTGTTGACATTAAAAATGGACACTAATATTTGACTTATTGTCTGACATGTTTTTACTTCAAGAGAAAAACTCGTTTTCAAATGTTTCACTTTGTAATATTACAGGTTTGCTTGAAAAAGACACACAGTAGTGTTGAAACGTACGTAGCATTAATTATGATTTTAATGAAACAAAATATCAAGAAAGTGGATGTTTTATTAACAAATAGACCGAAAGACCTGACGAAATTCATTCCAATATATTAATATTGACGGTCTAAAAAAAAGGATTAGATTTGTTTTCACAAATGGTGCATCATGCACCATCGGGATAGCCTTCCTTTTTTTTGTTTGCTTCAATTGTGCTCGCTTAATAGCAATTAAGCTTAACTGAATCAAATTATTAATTGATCATATTGTTTATTTTTCAAAAATAACAATATAATAGAATATCATGTTCAAGGATCGATTTATTTCGACTCTTGTTGTTTCAACGCTAACTTCACTCTAACTTAAATAATAAACAAACTTAATTTAATATGCTTACATCCTGTCTCTGTTTTATTTTAAAGACCCAGGCCTGAAGAATCCACTGTCCCCTTAGTATTATCATTTATTGCATGCATTTTCAGGGGATTCAACATTACTGAAAGTAGATAGGTAGGGAGCGTTCTAGATCACTTTTTTCCGTACGATTAGAACGGAGTCTGGATATTAAGACGGAGTCTAGATATGCAGGCTGCTAGGTGATGAGTCATCAGTGTTGAGGTATCCAATATCGAATAATATAATATAATAATAATAATAATAATTATAATACAAAATTAAATTATGGACGACCTTAAACTCTTCGCTTCCTCAAAAAAGGACCTTAACATCCTTGTAGATGCGGTAAATAGGTATTCTAAAGCGATTGGCATGAGCTTCGGACTGGACAAGTGTGCCTGCGTCCACCTACACCAAGGAAGACTAGAAACTACATCATCCAGTGACGATCAGGATGTTCAACTCATAGGCGGAAATACCATTCGACATCTTGGTATTGGAGAAACATATACATATCTTGGAATACCGCAAGCGGAAACCCAAAATGTGCATAACTTGAAAACGGCCCTTGGAAAAAGGTATCGCCAAATTCTCAGAAAAATTTGGGCTTCCGAATTATCTGGAAAGAATAAGATCCAGGCGACCAATATGCTGGCCGTTCCTATACTGCTCCACACGTTTGGTGCAGTAAAATGGAACGTCGATGAGTTAAAACAACTTGATTGAAGCACACGCAAGATGATGACAATTCAACGAAGTCTTCATCCTAGATCTTCCGTACCTCGAATATATCTCCCTCGCGATAAAGGAGGTAGAGGATTGCTAAGCTTAGAGTGTCTTCATCGAAGAACGGTTCTGGCTACAGCCTGTTCAGTTCTAAGAAGCACGGATTCCCTTATGCGACTCGTACATCAACATGAAGTCGCCAATGCTGCGGTGTTTCTATACCATGCAGCAAATAGGGCCGCAGAGGAGCTTGACCTCCCATTTGATTCCAGCGACATTACACATGGCCTAGCATCACTAACACCTCTGGTGCTCAAAAGTCGTATACAGGAAGCAGAACATACGCTTCTACTAAGAGAACATGCTGAGAAACCCCTCCATGGTAAGTTCTACGGCATCCTACGTAGAGAAGAGCTCTCGATGGGTCTGACCAACATGTTTCTCAAGTCTGCTGGATTGAGATCGGAGACCGAGGGATTTCTTTTTGCCTGTCAAGACGGCGTTATAGACACCTTAGTTTACCGCCGGCGCATAATGAATATACCTGTACGCGATACCAACTGCCGAGCGTGCAAGCTAGAGCCCGAAACACTTGGACATGTTCTCAGTGGATGCTCTAAATATGCACGCTGCGCGTACATAGAGAGACACAATGCAGCTCTAAAAGTGATATATTACCATCTTAGGCATTTCTATGGTGTTGATCTGTTGCCCGTCTTGCCATACGCCCAGGGGGAACTCGAGTCAGTCGTGGAGAATGATCAGTGTAAGATCTACTGGAATTTCTCATTCTCCACCACTCAACGTATCAGTGCTACGAAGCCTGACATTGTCCTCCAAGATCTGAAGAACAAGATCATTTACGTGATTGAATTCTCGGCACCAGCCGATGGTAATATCACGGCAAAGGAGGGAGAAAAACAGGCGAAATATCAAGCACTTCTTTTCGAGCTGAGTAAGCTGTACCAAGGCTACAAAGTCCATCTTATAATTCTCATAATCGGCTGCCTTGGAGGTATGAAAGCTTCATTTATTAGCCAACTCAACAAGATTCCGGCTTGCCAGCGTCAGGCTCATTTCATCGCGAACCGGATGCAAAAGGCTGTTCTCCTGGGATCACTCCATCTGGTCCGTCAACACTGTTCCTCTTAAATTCTACAAAGATTGGTAGCTCTAAAAAAGTATCCAGAGGTGAAACCTTCATCTCCAACTGTCTTGTCTGCCGCGTAAGGTCATCCGCGGCTAGAGACCTGACTCCAGGGAACAGTGTTGCCCGATGTTATCACGCGTAAATTTCCCGCTCTTGCGTACCTTCTAGGACAGAAGGAGCAGAAGCGGATGATGTACACGTTCCAGTAGCTTTGGGATTGGTTTCTTTAAGGAATCATGATCGAAGCTTCCGGAGCCTACAACTTCTCTAAATTATAATATAATATAATTAATGTAGCTTGTGTGTGAGGGAAGTTAGGAGTGCTAGAAGATGAGTCATCATCCCTCGTGAGCCGCCGCTCGGGA